>QKQZ01046646.1:0-10251 GCA_003595255.1 Solenopsis fugax
AGCGTAAGAGGAGTAGGCGAGAGCGAGGACCCGAAAGGGTGGAATCCAAAGGGTCGAACTCGTGTGCTCCTCGGGTTCCTTCAAACTCGTACTTCCAAAGTACTCCGGTTCCTGCTATGTGAAATCTTCCTGTGTCTCGACTCATCGCCAGGATACCTATCTCGCTCGTGGCGTAAAAAATTAGGCGGCTGTCGTCGGAAATAAACACATCGCGAGGATCGATGTACCTTGCTTCCTCGCGGCGCGAATTAATGACTATCGCGGATGTTAGGCAGGTAGGCTGAAATTAGCGGTCTTCGCCTTCTACGTGCATACAATTAAAAGAACGCTCGTGTGCACGTAGCGCGCTGCTCGTGCCCTCGTCCGTCCGATTGTCGGCCGAGTCTTTTAATTTCTTTTCCTGCGTGGCCGCCGACGATCTCGCTCGGATAAGAGCACGGTGCATTGCGGCGCATTCGCACGGTAGGCGAAGAACTCGTTATTTCGCACGCTCTTGAAAACAGTGTTGTGATCATTCCGTGGAGAATGTAGCCTTGCTTCTAGAATGAACGAACCTTCTCGGACACCTCGCTCGGCGAGATAAATAGTTCAACAGAGGCACGTGTATTTTTCCGTCTCTGGGGCATTAACATCTTGAACGGTCTTTATAAGCATAAACTCGCGACGAAACAATCATTTTCACTGATCCACGATTTCAGAAAATTTCAGAACTATCGTTTTCTGAGAGGAAGAGGGACAGAGAGAGAGAGAGAGAGAGAGAGACGAAGGGGCCGAGATAAAAATGAGCTCTCAATTTGCCGCTAATTTCGTGGCCATTTGTCGCGATGAGTTTTCGCTGTTGTGGATCCCGTACTACCTATTCGCCGCCGTCTTCCCGATACTCGCACAACAAAGGGCGCCCTAGTGAAATGAGTCGCGAAATTGTTCCGGTGGAATTTATCAATTTTCTTTGAAGGGATTCTAATTGTACTAATTTGTTGGTCCCGGAGGAGGGCACACCATCGGCTTCGCGGATCCGCCGCTACCGAGGGGAAAACGATACGACGGAATCCGATCGTTTAATCTCCAAGATCGCTCTCTTTCCAGTTCGCCTCCCCCTCCCCCTCCTCCCCCCGTCTGAAAGCGCGAGAGACGCTCGTGTACACGCTATGTACGATATCCTAAGACGCATCTCTCCTCACCTTCAGCCCTCGGCGGAATGCTGATTCAGTCTACCGTGAGTGAAATGGGTTTGCCGGTTTCATCTTCGAAATCATCGATCTTCGATCTTCTCCTCGAAGAGCTACCGACTTTCCACTCGAAGGAAACTTCGTCCCGCGTTAAACGCGACCGGACGCGGATACGCAGCGGGTCGAGAAAAATAAATCGTATAATTAATTTTACGGCGCAACCCTTCGCTCGTTTTAATTAATATCGATCGCCGGAGATAAAAAAAAAGAAAAAAAAGCTGCAACGTGTAATTTTCACTTGGATTGCCTACGCCAAGTCCGACACTACCGGAACGACAGCGCGGCAATTCGAGATCGGACTTCCGATCCGGGCAATTCTCAAGCCGCAACCGCGGCTGCATTAGAAAACGTGCGTGAGAGTGCGCGAATTAGATGCTACATTCACAAGCCTCTGTATATAATCTCGCGCTGTTTTTAATTGATGTACTTTACGTTTCTGTGCCAGTGGCGAGGCCGTGCCTGCTCCGCCTACATCAGAGATATTCATGTGGTAATGTAACGAATTTATCGCGTCTTATTATCTATACGAACTCACCGGAGCTCGTGTTTGCCTCGTCTTCACTCCCAAAGGGGAGAAGGGGGTTCTCTCTCTTTCCCTCTCTTTCTCTCTCTCTGTCTCCCTCTTACGGATCATCGATCTCCTTCTGGAGTTTGTCCGCCTTCACTCTTTCCTCGCTTAAAGGCGCCGTCTTCATCTTTCCTCGTCAATGATACAACGCGTGTTATATATTCGTCAAGACGTCACTTATATTCTGCATCGTACGTCTCACATACGAGCTTGTAGCACAAGTTCCGCTCATGCATTCATCGCGATATGAAAGATACGCCAAATGTATCATTACAATTCCCCGTTGCTTGCGCATCGTAATCTTCGACACT
This sequence comes from Solenopsis fugax, assembly GCA_003595255.1. Taxonomy (NCBI): domain Eukaryota; kingdom Metazoa; phylum Arthropoda; class Insecta; order Hymenoptera; family Formicidae; genus Solenopsis; species Solenopsis fugax. Next base: position 2,109 of record QKQZ01046646.1, read on the forward strand.
TTCGAGTTTTTCCTCTTATTAACAAAGCGAAAGACGAGAAGAAAAAAAAGAGGAGGAGAAAAAAAACTCGCGAGACTCCGCGAGGTTGACGCGAGGCGAGATAAGTAGAACTCGGCCGTAATTAGCGTTACTTTTGCGAGGTTAATTACGAGGAGGATTCTGCCTGCGGCGTGCTCTGGACGAGAGAGAGAGAGAGAGAGGAGAGAGGAAGATAGAGGGGAGAAAGAAAAGGGGGAGGGGGCGCGGTCGGAGATGATCTTTGGGAAAGAAAGAACTCGCGGGCAGCGAGGAAAAGAATCGAGAGCTCGGGGCTGATATCAAAGCGAGGCAAACAATACGGCGAGATGCTGATGCGATTGTATTACGGCTAGTGGATCGGCAATCCATTGTCTCGTCACGTTCTGCCCACTCGATTCTTTTATCTCGATCCCCAGAATACTTCGTATCGTGTCATATCGAGTGAGCATCCATCGAAAGTAGCACGCTCTCTCGCCCGCGCACGGCGCGCGAGGGGTTCATCGTAATACGAAATCTGCTGGGATACGATACGGAACGCGGTTCGCATGCACACGCGTGTATATCGGCGCGTACGGGGGCGCGCGAAAGAAAAAAAAAAAAATCAGCGCTAACGATATTCGATTACCGATCGATCGTCGACTTCCTGTCGCCTGCGGAATAGGCGGAAGCACAGTAGGAGATATTAGACAGATAACCGCCCGAGTCTATGTACGTGTTCACTTCTCGAATTCGATCGTATCTGATATGTGATTCGATCCGTCTCCGACTTGTAACGATGTCGAATCACAAATCCCAGCGGTTTCCACGAGCGGCATATATAATTATGTGGTGGACTGTAATTACATGATAAATCCGAATGAGCGACGGAAACGCGTGGCTGCGCGGCTAAAATAAATGAAACCGGCGTGAAAACGAAATTGGATACACGATCCGGCGGGAACCGGAGTCGCCGACGGAATTTATTTGTTCTTCATTCAAATGGCCTCATCTCGCATTTATGTATTCCGTGATATTGCACTTTTTAAACTCGCCTGCTTTCATCGCGCGCCCCGCTGGATATTAAGACCTCCGGCAGCGGTGTATTAGTCGTATAAATTTACTTCGAATGACGTTGGATTCTCGTTCTCCGCAGCACGGTACACACAACGCCCCTCGACACTCTTCTCTCTCTCTCTCTCTCTCTTTCTCCTCCTTTCGTTTCTTCCGCCACTTCGTGCGTTTCTCGAGCACGCTGTACAACGACGATTTGTATTAATTACAGTCACTTCGCGAAATACTCGAGGCCGACGATTAATGACGTCGGTGCACCGCGCGGGCGTGTACAAATAAGCCGCTCGATTATTTACATAATTGGCCTTCTCTCGCGCGTCAGCGGATCGCCATTCGTCAATCTCGCTAGGGAAAAAGCGCCGGGGAGAAGAAAATTGGGCAAAAAACGCGCGTTGCGATGCGCGAGCTAAAAGAAAACGGTGAGTCCAAACGGTGGTCCGATTTTACGATGACAACGAACGATCATCGAGAGGCAAAACGATGCGCGAGAAAATACGAAGGCTGGACGAGAGGGGAGAAAAAGTGTAAGTTGTAATAAAACCAGAGAAAACGCGAACGAGTGGCGGTGCGAAAGACCAGCGGACGGGTGTTGCGGAATAATTGGTCCGAAGTATTTTTAATCGGAGCCGAAAAAATGTACACGGCGGCACAGCGGTATAGAGCAGAAGCAACGACTACGTGAAAAAAAAAAAGCGAGAAACGCGCGGACGGATCGAGGGTGAAGCTGCAAGAGGATGGGCGGGCGAGTGCGCCGGAAGAAGGGAGAGAGAAAGAGAAAGAGAAAGAGGAAAGAGAGGGAGAGAGTGCGCGAAAAATTTCCCTGCCGTTTAACTGTAGGCGTTGCTCGCGTTTTTAATCGACTCCCCGGCGTACACTCTGAAATTCCTTCGGTTAATTACGTGGATTTCCAATGCATCCAGACCCCGTGGAATTTTTACGATTGCCTGACCGCCGCCCCGCCTACCCTATGCCACCGGGGGTGGGATTTGTACGACTGAAATATTCCAGGGATTTAATTTTATAAATGACCATCCTGTCCCTGCCACGACCCTGCTGACGATCCTTGCTCGATCGATCACCTCGGCTTCGCTGTTTCCTGCCTTCTACGTTTCGTACGAGACACGAAGGGACGGTTGGCCGGTTGGCGTTACGAGGACGATACGCGACACTCGATGAGAGAACAAAAATTCCGTCTTCCTCGCTCGTTTAACTTTTTTATCTTTGCCATTAAAAAGTTAATTAATCTATCGCACACATAATTGTGAGAAAACTGTTCAGTCTAATGAAACCGATAACTCTCGATAACACGAACGAACCATGAGCCGACAATAAATAAATCGAAAAACCGACCAAAGAAATCTCAACGTCATAAATAATTCACAATCCCTGTCCAGGATGCGAAATATCGTTTCCCTCACGCTTCCACCGCCCCTCTTGCCCCACTTTCCCCCGCTACGCAACAGTCAAAAGGGGTCGAACCTAACCCGCTTTTTGCGAAAGGGTTTTCGCGAAAGCACCTGAGAACCAGGCAAAAGTCTTCTCCGACACCCCCTAAATACTTAATTCCATTCTTGGCTAATTGGACAGTTTTATTAAGGGATGCATATTTCAGATGGCGTTTTTATTATGTCTATTGGGAGTGAAGCGCCTTCTCGCCGTCGACGATGCAGGAGAAAAAAAGAGACTACGCGTAGAGGGGTTGCCGTTAGGGGCTGTGTTGCAGGAATTAGATTTTAACCCCTTGAAAAGTATTAGCACGGTCGGGAAGAGAGAGCCCTGGAGAAAGAAAGAGAAAGTATAAGAGACAAGGGGGAGGGGCGGAAGGTCGATGCGAACGCAACCCTTTGCTCCCGGCCGCAGCCGCCCGCGGTATTGTCTCGCGGATTAAAGTAAAAGTGTAATTTCTCGAGGACGAAGACCGCTTTTATACCTTATCTTCTAACCACCTCTTCCTTTATGTCCGACATTACGCTCTACCGCACCGAAGAAGAAACGCGGTCCAATCCCTTGAATTCAGTTCATATTCCGTTCTACAAAATGTTACTTTATATCCGTGGAAGAAATATTTCCATGACTGCGTAACTTCGTGCGCACTTTCATTTATAATAAAGACAGATTTAATAAAGGTGCGAAATTTGTATTACAGAAAGTGACAATCCTCTTAACCAAATTCGTCCACTCGGTCGTCCTGTTACTCGGTAAATAAGAGAATTTTCCGGAGATCTGTACACAGAGAGGAACGATACGATTGGGGGAGAAGATTGGGGGCTGCTTGTACGCGGGGGGGGCGGATCGTATAAATTTTAATAAGTCTCATTCGCCGACCCTTTGAGCCCGACGAAATGAACGAATTAAAAGTTTCTCTCGCTTTAGTGGTCTCGCGGTTGACATTTCGGTGTGCGGCATGATCTCGCGGAATTGCTCAACTTTTGTCGTTTCGAGAAAAAGTGAGCGCGGCGACCAGCGGAAATTCGCCAAGAGCATTCTGAATTACTCATGTACAACGCGTCGCGCCGCCGGATTATCGAAGGGAAGATCCAACACTAATGTAATTTTTGAAGAGTCTCATCGCGATATTCAAATCCTGTAAGAGATAATTGAACCACGATACGTTAAAGATGAGATACTTAAACATAAAATTAAGATTAACAGGCAAGAATTTTCATATAGAAATTGACGTTATTTTCAGGCATGTCTTCAAATATATCTTTGGTTAATGCGAAATTAGATTTGCCAGACTCGTATTTAAGCACAGTGTAAAGTAAACCGGCGTAGCGACCCTGGCACGCGCAACGCTCCCTCGTTAACCCCTTTCGGTGGAGTGCATCGTCTTTTGCCCTCGCTCGCGAATCCGAGGAACCGAGTAAGATTTCAATTAAAACAACCCCCCGGCAAGACGGGGATTAGCTGTACGAATCCGTTTCGCAACCCCCTGGCGGAGGCTCGGTTATGACACGGCATAAATATCAATGTAAATTATCCTGGCAAGAGGCGACCCGCGGAAGGAGGTCGCCAAGATGCCACGCGGACTAACGGAGACCTTTATGAACGCAATCATCGCGCGATTTTGCATTTATGAGGTTTAAATTGGTACCACCTACCGTCGTCTGTTTCGCCTGTTACTCTCAACCCATTCCCGTTCCCAGTTTTCCATACCGCGCTGGGACGAGCAGCAGAAAATGCCGACAATAATACAAATCGTCGTAATTGAGAGAAATTTTAGGGAAAAAAAAAAAAGTTAATTAGCATCAAATATGATAATATAAAAGAGGCAGAAACATACGCTTGAATAAATTCAATTTTTCAATTGTTCTTCACGTTTGTTTGAGCTCATTCTCGAAAACGGAATGCTTATAGATAAATTAACGAAACAATGATGAAAACTACAGGATATAATAAAAATAAAATAAAATTAATGTGTCTATATGCATAGATACGTTTACTTTACTCGTGTTACATAGCGACACGTTGCAGGAGATGCGTCAAATAATAATTCTACAAGGGATAGTCGCAACTCGTGGGCTCGTACGAGTCGACAGAAAATCATACTACGAAATCATAATTAACGGAATTATGTCGGAGGTAACCCGATACGTTTTCGAGTAGCGGGAAGGGATCGCGAGTGGAGTAGCAGTCGAGGGGCGAGACGGCAAAGAGAGACGGGGTTTTCGAGGGGGCTACATCTAAGAAGGAAGGGTTGCGCGTCGAGAGACGCGCCCCCAGCTACAAGAGCGTATACACGCACGCACGCACGCACGCACGTACGCACGCAGGCAGACAGGCACGCAGGCAGGCACGCACGCACGCATGCACGCACGCATTCGCGACGTAATGAACGTGAAATTAAACGACGCGCCTCCGCGCTCGCGCGAGCCGGGAGATTGCGTTTGCTTTATTCAGAAGGTTTTAATTACAATGCCTCGGCATCGGCGGCCGAATATCGCTCTCCACGCTCTGTTTCGAGACACTTTGAGAAGTCGAAACGGTTGCGGGTTAAAGAACCGGGCGGCGTGGCGCCGGAGAAATTCACGCCTGATGTCCATCATGTTAACATTTCTCGCGGAGGAAACAAAAGCCTAGGAGATCTATCGTGATAAACTTAAAACACACAACGTAGTCATGAAACAGCTTACATACAGATATTATCCTTAATTTTACCACTCTATTGCGATGTGCTGTCGGTGTACGAAGTATATACACGAGAACGATCGCGCAAAATAAAATGCATGCCGACTATAAAATCCGTTATTGTTTCTAAAGTTCAATTCCTCCGACGTCGATTGAGTGTACGGGTGCGGTTAGCTGATCATCAGATTTCCCGAGCATACTTTTGCAAACGTTCATCCATCGCGATAAATATCCTATTACGCATTACAAAGAAAATAACGAAAGACGAAGTTTCCTTATTTTTATATTTAACGTATACTTTCAAATCGGTATTGCGAAGACGAAAGAGACGAGAATAGAAAAGAAGTGGAGTGGTCACGCAACGTAACAGAGCTGTAACAGAGCGATAATAGTGGCGTACGCGCGAAAATGCGTTTTGAAAGGAATCATCGAAGGAGAAGAGACGCGCGCTCCGCTCGAAATCCGTATTCGCTCCCGTGAAGAGCCGGTGCTCCGGCGTGCACGTAGCGAGAGAAGACGAAGAAGAAGAAGAAGGGGGTTCCGGGCGGAAAGCGAAAGAGGGCCAAGAGGGCGTTAACTGAACTTTAATGGAGATCATAGATAAAATGTTCTGGCGGACGTTGAAAGAACTCTTTGACGGATTACGCCTAAATCGTATCTATCTCCTCTCGCGTCCCCGCGCAGCCGAGAGAGATCGTGGTATATACCTGAAGATTTCAGCAGCAGCAGCAGCAGGGAGGGATCGGCGGGTAGCCGAGGCTAAGTGTTATAATACCTGAACCCCCGATGGACTTACTGGGAGGAGAAGAGAGGCGAGGAGGTAGAAAAACCGACGGGAGAGCGAGGGGGAGGAGAGGCTCGCTCACTACTGTGCGAGAAAGTATTCTTCGGAATAACCGATGGGATTCCAAGGTGTTCCCCGGCTCTTCCCCTGCCCCCTCGCCTGCCTTTTGTCGGTGGCGTTTGGATCGGTATCGTTGTCACGATCTGCCAGGCCCGACTCCTGGATGCGGCATCGCGTTGGTCGGCGAATCCCCGCAAACGTGCATCGACGCGCGAAGCGCTTGATTTCTCGGGAGATCCATACGGTGATTCTGGATAACGGAGTTGAAAATTTTATTACACCTGCGCGCGATAGCGCGATCGAGTGGAAGAGGGGGTGGAGGGAGGAGGGAGATCGTTAAAAGATCCGCGCTTCGTTTAGAGACGGATTTTAATCTCTCTCCCGTCTGTGAAGAGAGATTCCCTCTACCGGCATTTATTTATTATGCGCAGATCGACGTTGGCGAATATTGTGCAAAGACCGGCTGTTTTATTATCTTTATTATCTCGATGGAGAGCTATAACGGCGTATTAAAATTGTGTGTTGATATTCGGAAAACTGGGTCAAATGATTCGATCGCGGGACGATTCCATACAGTTTTCAGAAGTATTTGCCAATTTTTCATTTCAACGGATTCATTCGTTAAGAATGTATATGCCATATCTCAAAACAATACCAAAAATATAAAAATTTCATAGGTTGTTTTATTATTAGATTTAAATATCTATGTAACATTTGAGCACAATTCTCTTCTTGATTTAAAAGTTATTTTATTTTTTATTTACTCTTGATTCTTACATTAAATCGCGTTTTGTAATACTTATTTGTAAATTTGATGAGGACACAGAAAAAAATGACTATCAAATCAACAATTCATTGTTTCATATATAAGCAAGAATATAAAATCTTCTTGGAAGAATTTGATAATCTTGATCAGAGAAAGACATAATTTGCTTACATGAAGAAACAAAATTTCTTTATGTTAGCAAATTATCTCTTTGAGATTATAAATACTTTCAAGGAGATTTTATATTCTTGCTTATATATGAAACAATGAATTGTTGATTTGATACTAATTTTTTTTCTGTGTAGCATTACGAATTAAATCAAAATATTTACGTATACTAATAAAATTCTAACAAGTATGCATACAAAAATTCATTTATATCTACTTACTAGTTTAAAAATCATTTATATCAAACTACAGCAAAATATGGTCATTTCCATTGCAAAAATCTTTATCTTTATAAATTAAATTGTTCGTTTTCTTTTTTACAGCTAATTTCAAGCATTACCAAAATTCGAGCATTTGCAATCAAAATATTTTATCATTGATTAGGAAAAAAAAGAATAAACCTAAAAAAATTTCAGTTTTTCGATATCTTTTAGCTGTATCAAAACATTCTTAACGAGATATTTACATTAGACATAACGTACACAATCAATAAATTACATGCAGCAAACGATGTAACAGTTGACTGAAAAAAGGCTATTGTCTTGAAACAATTAATATACCGTTGTACTTAACACAGGTGGATTTGTACCGAGCGTTATTCTCTCCGAGTGGATATATTCGGCTTTAAGCTGTGACTTTGTCGCTCTGCCTTTTTATGCGAAAAATCGAGAAGCACGACCCTACCAGCTACGCGGAAAAATGTCGCATTTTTTTCCGCCCCTGGCAAACGAGAGATTTCCGGCACCCTCTCGGGCGAGAAGGATTGCCTCGCCGCGCGTACTTTCCGCCCTTTTTCCCATTCTCTCCGTCTTTTTCTCTCTCCGGATTTGTACTCGCGTTCGTCAAGAGGAAGAGGAGATAGGTAGCGGAAAGGACCGAGAGAGAGAGATGGAGAGAGCAGAAAGAGGAGGGCGAAAGCGAGAGCTCAACAAGTCGAATAAAAAGCTCATAAATAAAGAGGAGGAATTCTCCCTTGCTCTCTCTCGAAGCGCCCGGTTGCCCTCGACGTTTCCACCCTCTCGCATCCCTCGCAGTTTCTGCGAATGTCCCCGCGGACACCTGTTGCTGTTGCTCTCCGCGCGGCGACGACAAAGAGAGAAACGTAGAAACGGTAATCGTCGATCGCGGAAGCGCGAGCGAGAAGCGGCGGACGGACTGGGCGGGGGATG
>QKQZ01046658.1:0-13021 GCA_003595255.1 Solenopsis fugax
ACGAGGTGCCAAGGGGGATATAAGGCTTCACTAATTATTTTTTGTCGGTCGCTCGACAGGGGGGTGCGACTGCCGGCAATGACTGAAATTAAATGAATGAGTACCCCGCCTGCGTCACGCGAGAGAGAGAGTAAGAGAGGGGGAGAGAGGGGGAATGATACGGTGGATGATGGGGGAACGGATAGCTTCTGGCGGGATTTCGCTAGGAGGGTGACGTACAGGGGGGAGAAGGGTGATGTGGGAGCGGAGTACGCAGCGGTGGCGGTCGCGAACGAGGGAAAGGATTATGAATAGGCTGTTCATTTCTTTCTCAAGTGTGAAATTATTAAGGATGGCGCACCCACGAGAACTCCGATTCCTTTTTCACCGTCGTGTTATGTACTGTACATCGTGAGTACCGCGCGTGGAAATACCTCTTGTTTCATCATTATAATCCGTGTACGCGCTTGCAACTGTCACGTTCGTATTTATCATACGTAACAATGAGAATGAAAAAAAAAAGAGTGCACCACAGAGTGCCCTTCATAAAAAATTTTTTTATTCCTTATATTTTGTATGAAATAATTGACTCCTATAATTACTAGCCAATATACATCCGATCTCAAGAAATGGAATTTATTTCGCGAAGAGCATTTGGAAATTAGTTTTGTAGCTTAATTTTCATAAGGGTGCTAAATATATTAAATTCAGTAAAAGTTTGAAGGAGAAAGTTACGATATTTAATGAAATATTAAAAAATATCAAATAATTCATTGCATACGATATCCAAGTGCAAATGCGATTCTATATATAAACCATTTCATATGAAGAATTAATTTATATGAACGATTTGCAATAATTAAATTAATTTAATATTTGGAGCGCATTCTGCGAGATATTCTTTCGATATTTTTAGTAGTGCCATCATCTATATATATTTTTGCTAGTTCTTTCTTAACAATATGGTTTCAAGATAGATTTTGGTATCGGAACGGATACTTTGAAAAAGAAATGAATGAATGAAGGAACAGAAAGTCAGAATCGGAATCGATGTCGCAATGTTGCGAATTGGAAGTAACGAGAGTCTCAAGTGGGAAAACTTCTTCGCGTTCGTGTCGAGAAATGGATATTATACCAAGGATTAAAGAGGTCGCGCGTAGAAAGCGGGTGGCCGCGGTAAATGTTTTAAAGTGTGAATTCACTCCTTGGAAATTGTGAGCCTTTTTTTCTCTCACTCCTTCTCGCTCAGAGCAAGATTTAAATAGCGCAGTCCTTCGGGCTGACAAAGGATTCGCTCGGCAATCCGGTGGTACACACCGCGCTCAGATTATACATTTACAAAAATTGAAATTGTGTTCTAAAATTGTTTGCGAAATATAGGGAACCCACCTGAAAAAGGCGGACAAAGTTTGTGAAATTTATTTTGGTCAAATCGACTGCAAATTGATCAAAGAATACGCTCGCAATTTTGTATAATATTCTGCACAAAACGCAACTCCCGAGTATAACCATTAAATAAATTAAAATCTGCATTTATATTTTGCCAACAGTTCTACCGCCGATCGCGTTTTTCGCGACTGAAAAAAAATCAGCGATGTTGCAAATTGCGTTAATCTATTCTAAAGCAATTAATTTCGCGCGCACGTGTACTATTGCGCGCAGGCTCGTCGACGAATCTTCGCGGAACGCATGTGTGAAGCGTTCGCGGGTTTGTAAGCGAGAGAAGTAAGTTCTAGGGTTGCAGACGACGGGAGGAGATGCGCACGTGGTGAGGGGTCGGGGTTGCATCTAAGGCTTGGCGCAAATACGGCTGCATCAAGCCAAACATAATACGCCAACATAAATACGCGGAATGAGGTGGCAAACGGTACAAGAATCATTCCATCCTTTTCCGAGCGTATTTCAACGACAGCCTTAAACGTCAGGCGTCCGCACGTGTGCGCGGTTTCGGCTCGGCGCAGAGTATTCGTGGAATTGGGACGAGGGGTCGCGGCCGAGGGAATTAAAATCACCCCGCTTATTACCGACGTGCGGCTTTCTGGCCGTTGTTACGAGATCGACCGATATACGCGTATGAAAGAGAGAGAGAGAGAGAGAGGAAAAAGGGCACCCTGTTTGTTGTTGTACGGGGACTTAATAATTTTAGAGGGGTGGCCAGTATCGCGTGTTCTGTAAAAATAAATGCCGCCAATTTGGCCCGCGCCCTGCGACGGTCAGATGCGGCTTTATGTGTAACGGCATGCTACGTTTTCTCAAATGTGACTTTTTATAGCTACATTGTTTGTATTGCAACTACATTCTTTTTTAAACGATGAAATAAAGCAATCTTAATTATATAGCCTAGATTGAAGTAATATATATTAAAATATATAAAGCTGCAAGTTAGATCTAAAATCCAAATACTTGTCAAAAGTTTGAATTTAACTTTGATAATTATAAATTTTGTTATTTTTGTTTTCTATAATTTATGTTTGATGCACATTTCATAGCGAATGAATTTATATAAAAATTAGCAAGCGAACAATTTATAATAATTGCGATTGAAATATAAACATCGTTTTATTATTTTCATTAATTTTTTTCGAAATAATATATTCCAATTATGCCAGATTGATGTGCTTTACGCGGTTATAATAAAATCGCGTAAGAATTCAATTTGCGAGATAACTTTTCGTAAAGACGTTTAGGAAAATTATAGTAGCATTTCTGAAAACAACGTCGTGCACCCTCTGGCTATCGAGAATCAACTTTTTTCGGTAGGGTACTGGTTCTCCCCTCAAATCACATTCTGCCTAGGTCAGCCGCGTCCTTGGTTCCTCTCGCTTTTTACCGCGACGTAACTTTCCACCTCGGGAAAACATTCCTTACGTAAGAATCGATATGTTCGTGATGGAAGACTACGAACAAGAGAAAGAGGGAGACAGAGAGTTAGAGAGAGAGAGAGAGAGAATGAGAAAGCTTTGGTGTGTGCACTAAGGAGTACCAGCGTTCGTTCCGGAGTTCCCTCGACGATGCTTCTCGAGCGCCGGAAACATCCCTTATCCTCGAGACGCGGTGCCGGGAGATTCTTCCTGCCGTTCGATTGCACCCTCGACCTCCATCTCTACCCCTTTAACTCTATCTCCGTCTCTCTCCACGCTTCACTCTCCCAGTCCTTTCCATCTTCCCTTTCTTCATCGGGGTCCCTTCTAACATCTCTCGCTCGGAGGAAGACCGAGTAGATCGTCTCCGAGTAGAGACGACCTACACGTCCCGTGACGTGCACGTAGAACGTGCTTTGCAGGATGCTTGAAGGTTGGCCCAGGGTAGAAAGCGTGGGCGGCGAAGGGCGAGGGAGAGCAGAGCAGAGCGGAGCGAAGCGGCGCGGCGGCGGCGGCGGCGGTGAGAGAAGACGGGGGCGAGAGAACGACGTCGGTGGTACGACGTCGTAGCGGAGCCGGGCGAGGGTGTTTGTTCGGGACGATAGTGTAAGACGGTGACGTGCACATCCCTTGCCAGCCTGCCAGTCTGCCAGGCAGAGGAGAGTCTGCTTGCCTCTGCCTTCGCTACCACTGGAAATGGAGGGTGGTTTCAACCCTTAGGTCGAGCGCGCAAAGCATCGGTGTGAGTGTGCTTGCGCGAGGGGTCGGGGGATGAGAAGGGTGAGAAGGGTGAGAAGGGGGTAGTTTGAGGTGGCGAGGCCGAGGAGGAACGATGGTACGAGGACGACGGTGGGTAGGCGGATGGGTGGATGGGTGGTTGGTTGGTTGGTTGGGCGGAAAGGGCGGACTGCGGCGAGAGAGGGTGGCGGAAGGGTAACGAACAGAACGAGGGGGAGAAAGAGAGTAACGGACTCGCTCGCCATCCTACGCCACGTAGTAGTAGCCAGGGGCCGAGGAGACTTTCGAGGTCGCTTGGCAGGGCCGCCTTAATTATCCCTCGCTGAAAACTTTCCCGCGTCCACCCCTTCGGTCGTCGGAACTCCTTCTTCGAGTTCGCTTCGTGGTTCTTATATACGTTCCGTCTCGGTTTCGTTTATAAACGCAAAAAGGTGCGGCGATCTCATCCATCGCGAGCTCATCGGTCGATGACGAGAAAGAAGGTCGTCCGTCTCCGTTCAAACAGCAGCAGCCGTGCTCCGTTGTCCCGTATGCTTGTAGAATGATTTTGCGGCAAACGACGATCTCGATAATGAACGGTGATTATGCGCCCGGATACGGGGATGGAGATTAATGCAGCGAGGCGCTTACGCGAGATGCTTCGTCGGTTGGCCCATTGTCGTAGTTTGGCTAAAACAGATAGCAACGAACTACCCCACGCGAATGCCACGGCCGCATTGTAGAGATAACGCTAACGTTACGATGATAAAATTAACTTTGCATGCTTTTGCACGTGTTTACCTAGACGCACGAGTTCCGAGCGAATTAATTTCGAGAAGATCGAGACAAAATCCAACTTTACTATTATAGTTTGTCATATTTATGAGAGAGAATGTGTTGAAGAATTTTATCTTTCCGGAAAACTATGTTCACAAGAAGTGAAGAGAATTGTGAACAAGAATTAAATTTGCTAAGAGACAACTTAATCAATTTAGATTACAATGTGGTAGCGATGATACTGTTATAACAATAACTTTAAAAGAAAATATCTCCTGCTTTTAATATGATTCTATAAAGTGATTCCGGTTAATATAAATTATGACTAAACTTTAAGCATTTTATTTTCTTCGCAACACTTCCTGTGTCACACGGTGTTTACGGAAAATAGTCGATAACAAAAACAGAAAATCGATTCCTAATTTTTATTTTCGCTTTAACCAGCGTCGAAACGACAGAACAACGTAGAGCAATTCAGAGAATGAACTATGAAAAAAGAAAAACGCGACAAACGGACAAAGAAAAGGTCTCGTTGCTGTATATTTCGCTGCGCGTTAACGAGGGCATGCCGAAGAAACGTCCACCTCGAGAGAAGCACGAGAGACCACGCTCGACGGCGTCGGTGTTACGTTTCCACGGTCGCAAAATTATTAATATCCCAAGTAATTGCCCCGCTACTTCTATTCACGTTATTCCTTCCTCCTCTCACCCGAGCTCTCAAAGATTCCTGGAATTTCCAGGAAAGGACGCTTAACCTTCGGGACTTCGGTGGAAAAGTTGTACCACGGTCCAACCCCTCATTGCCGCTCGCTACAGAAAGAGCGCAAGCGAGACGAAGGAGACGGGGAGGGGGGAGGGGATATACCGATGATGGTAGCGTTGAGGGGAGAAAGGGGAAGCGTACAACCTTCCTTGGATTTTGGAATTTTACAGCTACGTCGTGCGTCCCTGTAACGACGTTGGCGACGAGGGCGGTAGGACGGGTGCTGCGCTCGTAAGGCTGAAATGAAAGAAGGAGGGAGAGGGTGAAAGGAAGAGCAAGGAAGGAGGGAAAAAGAGAGAGAACGAGAGAGAGAAAGAGAGAAAGCGAGAGGAGCAGAAAACCCTAGTGGAGCGAGAGGGCGGACCAGAGTTCTGGCGATGCTCTCTACGTTGGAGGGTGAGTTACCGAGGACTCGGGGACCCAACCCTCTTTTCTGGACTCACACCCTCGCTCATCTTTCGCTCACCCCCAACCACCTGCAACTCACCCTGTCTCCCCCACCCCTTCCCCGCGCCCCGTATACCCTTGTCGTACCTACTGCCGCCTTTCCTGCCTTCTACGGCACTCCGACTCCTTCCCCAACGGCAAACACGGCACATTGCCCGGAGTGTTGCGTTGTTGCCTCGCCAGGCGTCCCTCCACTCCCCTCCGAAGCCCCCTCCGCTCTCACTAACCGTCCTCCACGTTCAATTTTGTATAACTATCCGGCGTGCATTACGAAAGTTGCCGCGAAACTTTTCCCTTCCCCGCGCGAGACCGCCCCTTTCAACCCCCTGCTGGCCAACTCGGAGCCGGTTCGATTAACTCTCTTTCTCTCTTCGCGCGCACCACTCGCGCGAACGCGACTCATCGGGATTGTTTTTCGTCCGGTCGCCCTTGCCGTTTCGACACTAATACGCGCCGGTTTTCCAAGAATGTGCACCTTCTCGCATTGAGCATCGCGATCATCGTGTGCTCTTATTAACCCCACGGTGCATATGATGTGTAAAAGTTTATACGAATTAAAATAAAAAGATACCCTCGAGAAATTTAATTCGGATAATGCAGAAATGTAGTTTGAATAATCTAGAGATTATCTATGCAAGAAAAGATAATTTTCCGAGGAAAAATGAATGCTATAAAATGATATATATCAACGTTTCAAGCTTTCATTTTTTTTAATTTATTCTCGGATTAAGGTAGTCCCTGAAATACTTGGTTCAATAAATAATCATGAATTGAATTATGGTAGATATCAGTTTAATTTGGAAATTTTGGTTAAAGAGAAATGTGTCATTATTTATGTCAGAGAGTGAAGTGTCCTTCAGGTCCGAGATATCGTACCAAGGTTGAGTGAATTATCCGGCTTGCGTACGCGATATCTTGCGTGTGTTATCTAAATTACGCATCTGACGTGTCGGGTGCACTAACTGCATTACGTTGCTTGATATCCGAATCGAATGATGTGCTTTGCCATTCAAACCTACACCAAGTCGTTTGTGACAAACTCTGACCTGCCGAACATCATTAACTTACACGATATTATCATTTATGCATCTGCTGCATTAGCATCATTATGCGCTTCGCAGATACATATCTATTTTCTTCTCTATTTAGCATGTAAATCAAAGTGGAATCTTAAAACAAACTTAGAATATACGCGGGGAACTTTCTTTAGAGATACTTTATATACGAAGATACTAAATACTTTCCTTTGTAATGTATCCGGAGAAAACTCATTTAATTAATTTTTTTAATTTTAATAAATTAATTTTAATTAATCTTCCCCTAAATCTAGAAATCTAGAAATATCAAGAATCGCCGGATCCGTGACGGATTATCATTTATGAAATTGATATTTAATAAAGTTATCGTCGCGGGAAAGGTCAAATCCATATAAATTATATTAAAGGAAAGTTTCGTAAGACATTAAAACCCAATCAATTTCACTTATTGACTTATATTGATTATCCTCCGAGGAGCTTAAACGCAACCGCGAGACTTCGCCGAGTACGTGACGCTCCTATATCCATCCCACGCGTTCCAAGAATGCACCAGCGTATCGTACGCCCGAGAATTCACCTGCAAAAAATTCCCAGCTGCACCTACTTCTCCCGGTGGAGTATATATACTATATAAGCGTGCGCGCGCGCGTGCGAAACATATACACGTGCAAGGCGCGTTACACCGAGGGGTTGCCTCGATAGCGTGCACGGCCGATCATCGTTGCAAGTTCGCGCGATGATGCACGCGAGGGTACAGTCCGAGTCCACCGTAATCCCCTTTCGATCCAGCGAGAGAGCGGGAGAGGGTGGGGAAAAGAGGAAGAGAGAGAGAGAGAGAGCTATCCTTCGGAGGGTAGCGCCTCCGCCCTTCGTAACCAGCAGCCTCGTATCCGTGACAAACCCTTTCCCTCGCGAACGCATGTCAAGCCTTATGCACGCGAGCGCACCGGCGCACCTATGCGCTTGTATGCGTGCCGCTCGAGCGTCCGTCCGTTCGACTAAATGCACCCTAGCAAGCCGCAGAGCAGCAGCAGCAGCAGCAACAGCAGCAGCAACAGCAGCAGCAGTAGCAACGGCTGTAGTGACGGGGTAGCAATAGCAACAGCAGCAACGACAGCATGAGTTTCCTCCAGCAGTAGTAGTGGCAGCGGAGGGTCTCCTCTGACAGCAAATCGATTGAACGGTATAATTTATACCACCCTCTGGCTCGTTTCCCTTTGGGTGCCCACCTACGTGTGGCATACACACACACCCCTCTCCTGCCTGCCGTCCGTTGCCACCATTGCCTCCCTGCACCTCTGGGGTGCATGCCGTGTACCTTTCACCCCCTCCCCCCCCCTGCAAAATCTCCTTCTCCCTCACCACTCTTGAATAATCATCGCGCGAGTATGAGTCTCCACATGTCTCAGCGAAGAAGCCGGTGGATAATGGTGAAACCGCCAAATATGTGTCACTGTGTGCACACGTAAACGCGTGGTAGTCTACTTGGTAATGGCTCGTGCACACGGGACAAGCAAGGCTTGCCGCGCGGCGGAAGTAACCAATCGTGTCTTCTGGAAGAAGATAAATTCTGTTCAATTTTGATTGGCTATCGCGGCAACTTCCGCTGTGCGAATCCTGCGTGCACGAGCTATCTATCTTTATCATATGTTCGTAACTATATGTCGAGCGATTGATGCGAGCGAGAGCGAAGATGTCACTTGTACGCTCGCTCTATCTCTATACGTGTTCATGTCGCACATGCGTGCCCACGTGTACACGAGGGAGGTACACGTACCCCTTGTGTGTACGTGGGAGGCACACGTGTGTTTCGTTAGGTGAAATGCGCGGCGCGGCGGTTAGAAGCGCCGCCGTGGGGATGTGGCGCCGGTCGTCACCCTTGGCTAACAGAACGACCTGGACCTGACCGCGCTATAGAGTAGGTGCGCATATGCCATGCACGCGTGCGTGTGTATGCGTGCGCGCAATGCCGCCTACTTCACCGCCGGAACTGTTGATTGCGGTCGGCGGGATGCGAGGAAAAGCGCACCGCCACCCATCATCCACTCATCGCGACGCCCACCCCTTTCCGCGTATTCAAACGCGCGAAAGTGCGTCCCATCTCGCCGATTTAAAGTGACTTTCGACATGGTGTTTTCAGTTTCGAGACTGATAGGCTTGTATAACGGTATAATAGTATCCGATATCGTATTTGATGATGAATAAAATACATGCACGAGCGGAATGTCGAGGAATACTTTTAACGAGCCTTTGAAAAACGCGCGAAGGTATTATTTTAAATGCGTATTTAGGTAGGTATTAGACACACATTTTCCAAGTATCAATAAAATTTTATAGCATAGATCGCCATCCGAAGGATTATAGTAATGTCTCGGCAGATTTTTGCATCCTATACGTATCGTATACCGTTCACTTTAGATGAAAAGCGCTATTTAAAATTATTTCAAGAATTAGCGTTTGCGATACATTTACATTAGCATTTATATTACGCCGAGGATAGTAATATAGCTTTTAGTTCCCGATGATACGTAGTTCTTGGGTAAAATACTAGAGCTACGCTGTTAATGTATCTGAAAAATAACATGTGCAGTGTACACGCCGGTGCGGCGTTATTATGTTAAAGCGTGTAAAATGTTCTCCATTAGGTGAATTTAAATATATATCATTTTATTTGATTTTTGTAGCATATTTTTGCCACAGACGACGCCACGAGTGCGCCATTACTAGTAATGCAACCTCGATGTGTCCATCTGCGCAATGAATGGAGCAATTCATAACTACGATGCAGGAAACCGTAGGCAGCGCGACACGCTCGTGGAAGTTTTATTAATTAACGAAAATTCGCGATGCTTGCCATGCTTTTTAAATATTTTAGCGCTAGTTTCTTATCGCGACACTCTACAACACGCAGCTTAATACGTTAAAACGCAGAAAAGTGGGTCACGAGCAATCGATAGTACGTGAGGGAAATAATTTTTTGCGTTTGTAATTTTGGCGCATAAGTAGACGTATGCACAATCATTTACATCTAACGCTTGTTTGCACTTTTTCGACTTTCATACTTACTTAAATTTTTTCGCGATTATTATATATCATTGATATTCCGATGGATTACATTAAATTAAAAATGTTAATATGTCACACAATGGGATAAGATTTGAAATATTTGAAGTAGCCAATATATGTCTCTGTTACATACACACATACACACTGAAAAAATGATCTGATTATATTAACAAAACTTGTATGATTGAATGTTTCTGGTGAAATCGAAGAGAACTTCTGGTTATTATTATTAGAACGTTTGATAAATTTTACTAGAATCTAGTAATTCCTACAAGATTTCTGATTCGTCCGTTTTTGAACAGACGATTGAATCCATCAGATTTTTAAATGATGCAACAAGACTCTTTTTCCACTATAGAGACGGTAAGTTTTATATTTCGACCCTAAATTTTGGTGTGCGCTCCGCCGGCTCGAGCGCAAACCGCTCTTGTGTTCGAAAATCCGCTCTTGAGTATCTCGGGAATGGACGAATAATGTGACTATTGCACGTCCTAGATTTATTTTCGCATATATCCAGATTAGTCGGTCGCACATTCGTTCGCGGCTCCATTGTTTGTAATGCCCGGCGCAATGCGTTATCACGCGCCAGTGCTTGACATGGAATCAGCCTGGAAAAAGCTGCCGCAACAAAATTGCGCAATGTCGGTACAACCTCACTTGTATTTTATTACCCGGACTATACGCCGCGTCGATGTGCGATGATGGCTTGACGCATCGGCCGATAATCGATGGCAACTAGAAAAAAAGGTGTCCAACAAGAATCAGCGGTAAACGACTCGCGCCGTGTTTACACGCGCGCACTTTTTCCCTCTACTTCCCTTTTTATTTTCGTTTGAGAACTTTTATTCGCGTACGCGCGCATCAATCAGCCAGGTGGGAAATTATTACAATGACTCGTTAACAGTGAAAATTCTCATGACACGCCCCGTTGATGCACGATGGCTCGTTACAGCGAGAACACACCACGCTGACCTGAAATATTTTGATGACGCTCGATAATAGTGTCTCGCAGCCAGAAGCTCGCCCATCGATCTGGTTATCGCATGCACGTGTAATTTAAAAACTGCACAGACGACCCGCTTTAATGGTTTTCAATGATGGAGCGGCGACATAGCGACGCAGTGAATTTCCTGCTATCAAATCGATCGCGGAACAAGAAAATACGATTAATAAAAGCCAACTGTAACGATCATGAAATGCTTCGCAAATATTCACAATTTTGGGAACGACGAACTCTCTCAAATTTCGCGGATTTACGTTTCATACCTCGCATAAGTATCAATCTCTCTCTCTCTCTTTCGATTTGCACGAATAACACGAAAGACAATTCATACCCTTCGTTCCTGAATATTTCTGTAATGCCGTCACATTCAATTAAACGGGATAAACGGACGATGCGTGAAAGGATTTTTAAAAACAGGATGACATTTCTCGGCAATTACGCCGCGTTACAATTGCGAGTATAAACAATCCGACTGCGTCACGCGATGCGCACGAGTCGCATTTCGACGAGTCGCAGCCGGTCCCAGGAATTTTGGTTCGTAATGGAACTATCGGATCATCGGCGCCCGTGACGTCAGCGCGAAACCGTCGGGAGCCCTTTTTGCGAAATCGAACCAGCAGTTCGCCCCAGTTGGTCCCGTACACCCGGTACGCCCAAACGTGAACGTGGATGGATTCGCAGGCGCGCGAGTCGGTGTAATTCAGATCATTTCTGCGAGTGTGGGTGCGACATGCACACGTGCATGTGCGCGCGGGATGCGCTGCAATATCGGAGCCAAAGAGTAGATTCGCTTCGGCGTACGTACGGCCGTTCAAAGTAACTCCCGGCAGTGAACAGAGTCTTGTAGCACGAAACGAAATTATTGTCTGCGATCGCGCCTTTAATCGTTCGCGTAATATAAAGAAACTCGGAAACGTGTTTCGCCATGGAGGCCACTATATCACTTTTATAAAGATGACTTTAGTAAAATTCCTCTTCGTCTCTCTTTATGAGATCGAATCTCTATATTCTCTGTTAAAATGGAAAGTATGTCAGATTAAGGATGTTCTAGCTACACAGTCCGAGCTAAAAGTTAAAACGGTAACAAAATATATTCATTTTCGCTACAAAAATTATTATAAAATAAAAATTTGTATTTTTTCGAAGAAAACAATGAAAAATTGATGATTTATAATAATTTTTGCAACGAAAATGACTATATTTTGTTGCAGTTTTAAAGACATAACTTTTAAACCAGTTAGTAGATCTAAATCCATTTTTGCACAAATACTTATTAGAATTTTTTGTTAGTATACATAAAAATTTTGGTTTAATTTTCAATGTTCCTTCCTTATCAAATTTGCAAAAAAACGCAAGTTTTGTAAATTTGATGAGAAAGGAGAATTGCGAATTAGATCAAAATTTTTATATAAACAAAATTCTAATAAATATTTGTGCAAAAATTGATGCAGATACACTTACTCATTTATTTATGAGATCAAAAATAAATAAAAAATTAAATAACTTTTAATCTAATAAAAGAATTGTGTTCAAATTTTATATAGAAACACAAACGTAATAATAGAACAATCTTTGAAATTTTTACATTCTTGCTAACGTTTTTGAGATACCATTCATACATCCTTAAATTTGCGAAAAAAAAACATTAAAATTAGAATTTTATGAACTTTATAATTATCACTTTTGTTATTTTATCTGTAGTCTACTTTTCACGCGATGTCATCGGTACACTGCAAATCCAAGTGTATAAAATGTGTAGTCACTTTTTACGCATTTGCATTTTTTATGCATTAAATTAAATTTATGCGTGTAATTTTTGTACTTGTTAAACGCTTAGACGTGTATCAATATTAAATTACACGTGTAAGTATATAAAAAAATTACATAAAAATGCGTAAAAAGTAACAACATAATTTTACACACAAAAATACACACTTGGATTTGCATTGTAGGGTCGTCCCTGAGACCGAGTCGCGCGCTACGAAACAATGGTTACGATATATAAGAAACGGCAGTAGGCATAAACATCGATACATTTCAATTGTAGGCCCAAAACCACAAATCTTGGACAGCGGTGATGTAAAACGATCGACGAGACACGCGACGCGAGTGCGTCGCGAGCGATTAGCACCGCGCAAGTAAATAACAAGTAAATGATAGGTTAGTTACCCCTCTCCCCAGTCGCGCTGCCCGGCATCGACGGACGCCGACCAAGCCTCTGCTGCTCCTTCTCTCTGAATCCTTCGCAGCTGCTTCTCCATATAGCACTTACACACGATCTCACACGCGCGCGTTTATTACCGAAACACAACGAATACAGAATCAATTGCGCAGGCCGTACGTAATTCCCGATTAAACGCGATTCGAGAGC
>QKQZ01046669.1:0-10918 GCA_003595255.1 Solenopsis fugax
AAAATGCCCGTGCCGTACGGCGCGCTGTTAATAGACGTATTTATTCTATTTTCTCCTAAACACGCCACGCTATAGACGCGCGACGTGTCCCCGCGACGCGCGTTCTTGATGCTCAGATAAATCTGACGACACGTCGGAGATAAGGATCTCCGCGATGCGACGCGACGCGGTGAGGACGCGAGGTGACAGGGGAGCTATGTGAATTTTTGCCTGGCGCGCCTTCTCGCCCTCTCCCCTTCTGCCCTCCTCCCCCTCCCCCCGCTAAAGCTTATCACGCCGAGGACACCGTGTTTGCCGGCACCGGAACTGATGAGGTCTTTAGCTGCCGCTCTCGGTTGATGGATGGAGGGGTTTATGTTGCGCCTGTAAACCTTCCCTTTCATAAAGATCCATAAGCAGGATTACAAACAGACTCAATTAGGCCGCAACACCTCGCGAGACAGAGAGCGAGGCGCGCGAGAAAGCCCGTAAGCGATTACTTTCTTTACGGCGCGGCACGCCGGAATATCGCTTTTTGTTCGGAAGTGACGGAAACCGGAGAAAGGAGAGAAGAGAAAGGCAGGGGGGAGGGGGAGAGAGACAGGGAGAGCGCAGGAATGAGAACGACAGATAGGAAGGGGGAGCGAGACGAGCTTTTTGTTCCGATGTCTCGTTGCAGCAGGGATTAAACGAGGGGGTAAGAGAGAGAGAGAGAGAGAGGACAGAGAGAGGTCGACGGAAAGTCGGCTGAAAATGGACGATCACGACTTGCATTTATAAGCTGCAACGTAACACGGCCATTAATCGCTTTTCACCTGTCGTAAAGTTACTGGCTACCGGCGAGGTAATTTATCGAGAACGCCAGTAAACGTGTAATTACTCATAAACAGCAGCTTTGTGACGAGCTACGCGAAGAGGCGAGGTGCGCCGCGCTCGCGGCGTAAGCACGTACGTTCGCACGTTTGACAGGCTTCAAAAACCTATCCGGACGTGTGCGAACCGAAACCGTTTGAACGAGCCGGCCAATCGATAAGTGAGCAGGAATTAACTTTACAAGTTGCGGCTGCGAGAGCCCACACGTTACGCGGCCCACGCGCGGCCGGAACCTCGGCTATACGCGTCCGGCTGCCGGAGCAGACGAGACGGCTCGTCGACGCTACCGAGAGTACGTGGGAGCGGATGAGAGAGCTACTTTACGCTAAAATATCCAGAGCTTATGGAGCCTTATCTCGAGGAATCTCCTATCCATCGTGCCTTTATATGTAAGCGGATAAACGCTTACCTTTAAAGAGCGATGAAAGCCTGACATGGCGCCACACTCGCTCTCCTCACGTGTCACTCTGCCATCGGAATCATAGCGTGTCGTTAATATCTCATTTCAGTATTGATTTAACGGTTAATTAATATTCATTCAAGAGACTGTATAAAATGTACATCTATCTTGATTAATCTGTCACGTCTGCAAAGTCTGTTTCTCTCATACGTTTTTGTATTGCGTTTGCTCGAGAATGCTCGAGAAATTTGCGCGTAAACACGTTGGTATGCATTCAAAAGGGGGGAGGGGGAGGGAAGAAGAGACAGAGAAAAAAAAGGGGAAAGAGAAAATAGGCGCAATTCCTTTGGCAAACATTCGTGAGCTCTCTAATGCCGCAGACTTCCTGATTTCGTGGCTTTGACCAATTACATACGTAAAACACGCTGTGCACCTCCGCTACGCAAATACGCTCCATCCAGCGCTACGTCAAAAACGCTCGTACAAAAACGGGAATCGTTGGCACACACTGCGACGAATCAATATTGCGCCCGAGTATCACAATGGGAGCGGACAAGTACACAGTGTCTGACGGTTCACTATAGTCAGCAGACTGATGAAACAGGGAAATTGACAGTTAGATGAAATTTAATGATTTTATAAACACCGACCTTTTCAAAGACCTTGGTGACAAACGCTGTTTTCTGATGAAACAAGTAATTATCGACTGGAGGTTCCATTTCGCGCAAACAGGTGTGACGCGGAGAACGATGTTTAATTTTAAAAAAGGGACGGATTGGGAGAGAATTGGAGAACGGACCTTTTTTTTCGTAGCTTCCGCCATCCGTCATAATAAACTCAAATACAACCGTGATATGTTTCGTTTCGCAGAATATATGCAGGACACTCGAATCATTCCGCATCTCCTCCTCCTCCTCCTATTTACTCGCGCTGTGCGATCGCATATATATAAATCAATGAATAAATCAAGGTGACAAATCTAGTATAATTATGTAAAGCACAATCCTTTTTATTTATTCGTTTTATTTATTAAAAAAAAAGTCGGGATGGCGTGAGATAGATATCTGATCTGAACTTAAAAAGGAGACTGAACGTGCGTGTCTCTGGATCAACTGGTTCTCTCAGAGATATCAGAAAATATAAATATCTCGCAAACTGGATTGCTTAAATATAGATACCACTTATGATACTGATAACCGATAAGCAGTCATTGGAGTGCATTAATGGCACGCCACTGCACGCACCCTCTGACATCTCGTTGCGTCCGCCGTCCCTCCAGTGGTTAATCGCTGCATCTATCGTGTTGCCTGACAACCCAGAAGTAGAACGAATATAGTCCGTCAGCAGTTTAATGCCCCGTTTGTGTTATCCGAAATAGATACTGCGTTCACGCAAGCTCTTAAATTTCGCTTTATTGTCGGTTACGTATACGCGCATCCGATAAGGCTCATTACGTAGTTCCCATAAAGTGCAAAATATGCGAAAATTGGATTTCAGTTGATAATTTAACTACTTGGTTAGAATCTACTGTAATAATTGGTCGATAGCGCAAGCCTCATTGACAATTTGATCGACTTGTTATCCATCCCTTTGATATTTTTTTTTCACATGCCGCTTGTAAAAATAGTTAATTTTACTTCGCCGACTATGGATTTTTCATAAAATAATATTTTATTTAACAGCATTCGTTATGCGATTGTATGTTACTTGCATAATAAAATTGGCTATCGAAAACAAGAACTGATAACATTCTATACAGTGTACTCAATACGCGGTAAACATAAATTGCGGCGCTAAAAAATACAACAGTATACTGACATATTGAAATGGAATTTTCGAATAAATACATAAAATTTTATTTTAAAATAAAGGAAAACAAATTTTTTCTATATTCATATGGACTGCAGCATTACGCAATGATATAATTTTTATGACGATAATTAATTTTAAAAAACTTGATATGCGAGATGGTATCGTGTCACACATCGTTACAAAGAGTGTCTTGTCTTTCTAAGATCACTTTTAAGTCCATGTAATACAGCGACGTCTGTCGTTGCTCCAACGTTATACTTATTCGTAGAGAAGAAGTATATTTACGGAATGCATCCTGTTACAATGCAAAAGACATGTGTCATTTTTACCTATCATTAACATGTGTGCCATATTACCTACAAGAAAATTTCACTTTGTTATTTCTAAAACTTCCTAGCATTAACGTATTACTCGCATTGCAGTCAACAATTTGTAACATTATACGATCTTAATATTAAGTTCACAATACGGAGAATTTATAAATTGTAAAAAATAAAATACACGTAATTACACGTAATCGATCTGAAGCGTGGTGTTATATCGTCCCACGTGGCATAAGGAGTTCGTCTTCCGCATTTGCCATGACATAATTTAGACTATACCAGCCGCATAGTTCTCTGAATGTCTAATAAACGATTGGACGAGGAAGAGCGAAATGTAAAGCAAATCGTTGTCGTTTATTTATCCGTGCTAAGGCCTCTCAACACCCACAAGAAATGTAACGGGCACTGTGTGCCAGCTAATTTAACTTCGCCGTATATTTTATGTTGATTAGAAACATGAGATATAACCCATTTCACTTGGCTGATTATAATATTAAATCTCGCAACGCTGTATTACCTTATTACCTTCACGAAACAAATCTTGATTTTGTGACATTAAGATATTGTGCTGTATGAGGCATGACTGAACTCGTTTTGTTGCGCGCAATAGCGATCAGGATGATTATAATATGGGAAATCGATGTATGCGTATATCGAAAGCCGACTATAAACTTTCGGGCTTTGGAAAATCCAGCTTTGCAGATTTTTTCGTTCACACGTGCGTATTTTTCTTTCTTTTTTTTTTAGTGGATTATCCATTTTTTTATTTCAGATATCGGTTTACCGCGATCTACGCATATATTCGTTAAATAACATTTCAACAAACCAAAATGTGTTTGTGCGGGACGCTGAAATAAAAATCGTTTTATATCCTCATTCCGGTTTATGCATCCACGTTTTATCGTCCTCTCGCAAAATAGATTTACATACGTCAAGTTTTTGAAGATTCGCAAAATCTTCAAAATGCAGGTCTATAATCCCCCCGTATGCGAGCACAGGAGGAATTTATGCATGTCCGTATAGACGCCAGCGCGCTCGTGTAATACTTGGCGCGCACGTTCGTCACGCGTTGCACCGCGCTTACCCGTTTCCCAATTTACAGTTCGTACCCCGAGGGGCCCGCGCCGCAAATATGTTAATCCCACCGCGAAATAACTAAACGAGTTCGTCCAGGGTCCACTGATTGCAACAAGAGAATTCCGCTGACTCCGCGTGAGAGCTCGTGATCCGTTAAACAAGACGCGCCGCGCGAAAGATAGCCAATACCGTGTCATGCAAAATCATCGCCCTGAGTATTCGCGGAATGCCATTTTCCGCATGCACTCGTTCAGTGGAAATCGTAATGGCGATGAGATTTAATATGGGGAAAATTGAGCTGCAATATGCACTCCCTAACCACGATACTAATCCATGTTCAAAATGCATTTCGCACAAACGCACATTTAATAGCCACGTTCATAAAATTCGTAGGTAAATTCTAATTAGAAAATAACTGAAATATTATAATATAATATATTTAATATTAATATCTAGCCGTAATAATTTAATTTCAAGAAACAGCAAAATCATATAAAAATAACTGAATTTTATATATATAAAATAATAATATAGGTTAAAAAATAATAAAGTTGATTATCATCTTTCTTTGCAATAATTCTTTTAGTATATCTTCTAATTATGCAACTAATCCTGTTTAATTATTATAAATTTTGTACCTATCTATTTAAAAAGACTAATCCTTTCAGGTTTGAATTTTTTTTAGAAATGGAACACATATTGTCTAACGAACCAATATGATGGAAGTTTGTTAAATAAACACGGTAGACTTACTGGCACGTATCAACAACCGCGTTGTGACTCTCATTAGCCCCTCTTTTTGAATTATTGATATATTGTCTAGTTATTTTTAAAAGGGATCGCTAAATACAAAATATAACTTAAAATGACGGATTTAATATGGGGGATTTAAAAAAATAAAATATTAAATTATAATAAAATTTAATGAAATGTACAACAAAAGAACCAAGTGAGCCAAGCAAAATATTAATGCTTACAGCAGTACATTTTCCGCAGTTAATCTCGTCAAATTAAGAAAAAGTAAAGAAGTTGATTATAACGAATATATGCGATTATGAGCATTTTCCTAACATCTATAAGACTCAATCAATAAAATTTTTCCATTAATAGTTATTTTCCAATTATTGAAATACAAAAAATTTGAAAATTACACGCATTTACACATTACACACATTATAAATATCTTTAGAAATGTATCTATCAATTATATTTGAGTAATTAACATTCGAAAATAATACTGCGCATCGTGTCGAACATTTCATAGTTAGTCCGAGAACTTTCTGATCTACTACGTAAATAACTTTTTATATTTTATTATTGTGTTTATATCACAATATTTTTCAGTTAAAGTTTAAACAATTTCCTTTAAAGCAAGCTCTAATTGAACTAAATAAGCTTAATATTTACCAAAGATATGATTTTTTAAAGACATTGAAAATACAAATATTTTTAACTCTCAGATCTAGTGGTATATATACCAGTAGATTTGAGAGTTAAAAATATTTATATTTTCACTTAAATACACAAGCTTCGAAAACAAAGTTCAAAATTTTGAATCAATATCTGTAATGCTAGTCATTGGATACAATCTGAAAAATATCGAGAGAGAGAGAGAGAGAGAATAAAGAGAAAGATGGAAAGATTCCTGTTTAAAGCCGCGATTATAGATATCCTGACAGATCGCGACTTCAACGATGATCCGGTTGTCCCACTTACTCGTTCATCCAGTCCCGGACAGTTCTTGGACTATTAAGCAAGCCACTAAGCAAGTTAGCAACTGGATTACAATAAGTTACGGGATTAACGACGGGCACGATGACGACTGGCGAGTCACAGGTACGGCGGCGACGGACGGTGACGGCGTGCTGCGAAAAAGCTTTTGAGCAGGTTGCCAGGAACGAGAATCGCGTAGACAACGATCGCGGCGCGGGTTGGATTTCAATGCGATACGATGTAACGTTTTACGTTGCTCAATGTAGCGCAAAAGTAGCCCCGGAATTTACGACATCCGCTTTAATGCGCTTTAATGCGGCGCATTCGCACGATTATAAAGAACGGGATCGTATCTGTCGACGGCGATTTATGAAATCGTCGTCCCTCGCTGTCGGAGATAACGTCAACCGACTGGGATTCCACAGTCTTGCTCATATCGCGATACCACGCGCTGCGTTTCCTGCGAAACGCAACAATTCCGCGCGGATTCCCGGCTAATTATAACTTCAGTTCAGGAGCGAACCAGATGACTAACAGTTACGTACGAGTCTGTGGTAGGAAAGTCGGCACTTTCAAATTCGATTTCAACACGAATCCTTCGGAATCGAGCAGAGAAGCCTCTAATATAAAATTTTCTATAGACTCCGGAAGTAAATTGGACATAGGAGAAGATGAGCGAATAAAAAGAAATCATATTATTTCTCGTGAAAATTTTATCTTCATTTTACCGAAACGAAAATTCAAGCGTCGTTATTAGAAGAACATTGCAGCTTTATAAATGAGTAATGCAGCTTTACAAAGCTTCTTATCGAAAGCTCCGAGCGAACTTTCCAGACATGACTCTCTCAGGCGTGCACGCGTGTAAATTATGTTGAGATAGCAGTCTTCAATTATGCGCCAAAAAGAGAAATACGTTAATTGTGGGTTGAATCTAAATGGGTATTCATTAGCAGTTCGTCGCTGTAATAATTCGCCCGTCCTGTAGTGCCGCATTCTTCAAGAGTACTCACTAATATGAATCTTCAGGTATGATAATCGGCGGTGAGATAGTGCTGTTCAATTACACTATCGAAATGAGATAATCAGTGTATTCCGGTTAAGTAAATGTCCCCCCGGTAGTTCCTTTCCGAGAACATACGTTTAATTGGAATGCTCGGTTGTTTTCCAAGTGTAGAACTTATTAACATATTCGACGCGATGCGAAGGATGGGAATTACGTACACATTTCCTCTCTCACAGTATCTGATATAACGAATTACGTTATCTTAAATTGCGTAAATTGTTTTTTATGAACATTTTATCATCGGCGTTTATATACAAAATCATAAAAATGTATTTAGTTAAGTGAGATACCAAAGTTCATTTAGGAGATTACATTTTCTGCTTTTGATGAATTAAAAAGATAAAAATGTAATTTTTCCTTGTCTCTCATTTATTTTAAAATAATTTATTTACTTTGATTGTGAGTACGCACACGCATACACATATACACAATTAAAATCAATGAAATTAAGAGTTTCTAGCGTTACCTTAAAAAATTTTTAATATTATAATAAATTAAAGAATAATATTTACTTTGCAATTATCATAAATTCGTTCAAATTATCCCGTACAGCACAGAAAAATTGTAACATTTTGTAGAAATAATTTATCGTAAGGTTGCAACATTGTAAACGTTGAGAAATGTTGCTGCAATATTCTAGCAATGATAAAATATCCGCCTTTAGAAATATTGCAGTGCAACATTACAACAATATTACAATGTAATAACTTTTGATTAAGTGTTTCTGATATTTCAGGTGCCATTATATTAAAACTTGGCACGCGTAACTTCCAAAAATATCATAATTTCCTGAATTAATTTTTACACAGAAGAACTAAAAATGTTTTAAATATCAAAATCAAATCACTTATTTACTTTTAAATTCAATTTTGGGATTAGACTCTTTAAGAAATTATTTTATTAAAATGTGGGAAAAATCTCATAATGTTCAGCCTTTTATACTATCTTGTGTAGTTTTATAATTACAAGAAGTATCGTAGAACTCTGCCGTGTTCATCTAGTGATGGTGGCGCGTACTGCTCATGGATGAAACACATAGGACATTATTTTCACAATATTTTGAAATATTTGCAACATTATCAAAGTAATATTACAAAAAAAATCTTTGCAATGTCTCTGCAACATTGCATTGGAATATATAATGTTGAAACGGTGCAGCAATGTTGCTGTACGTTTCTGTGCTGTATAGGTATTATATAAAGTGATAAATTTTTTTTTATTATTCATGGAGATAATATTTCAGTTTATATCTCACAAAAAGTGATAATATAATAGTGTAGCTCTTCATAAAATATAAATTGCTACATGATATTAGCAAATAAATAAAAGATTTAATTTATTTTTTAGTTTTTATTACTAATTTTATTTATTTATTAACGAGTTGTCGCGTGAGGAAACGTTAGACGAATGTCCCTATCGTACGCAAACTAGCATGCATAGCATATTTGTATTCACAGCTGCGAATACGATTATAACATCTCGTTTTTAGCACGCTATATAACACACGGCCGATAATAATGAATGGGCAACAGCATAGTTGAAATTTCAGATCGTCCCGTCGATGAATAAAAAAGCACCGCAGCTTCCATCATCAAGTACCGCCATTATACGCTCATCACACGCATACTGATATGTCGCATGCAATCTTACTGCGTCATAAAGCTAAACCGCTACTTGAAATCGCGTCGTTTAATAGTAATAAAATTAGCAAGATATCCGCCTACGTAGTGACTGTTAAGTCTAAGCGCGACCCTAATTCCGCTTTCGTTAGTTTGCGTTATATGTATGCATTGTGAGAAGAATAAGAAAATAATAGGAAGACGGAAGTAATTATTTCAGAGAATGCCTTGATTAGTTTATGATTCGGATACGAGCGTCATCTGCGCCGCCACTTCACACTGATCCGACAAATTTAGCATGTACGTTATTAGTTATTAGTTTTTTCTGTAACGATGGATATATTATACGCGTCCCATAAATATCATTAAAAAAATATTATGCTTGGAAATATTATCTGGAAAGATGTCCCAGCAATAGCATATAATTATTGTATCTATGTTACTGAATTTTACGCTTGTTAATATAATTTTCTATTGACAACGAATACGTACTCATCGTTAAATGACATTAAGCAAAGTAACACATAAGTTGATTTGAGTAAAAAAAAAAGAAAAAAATTGTGAGATTACACGGGCACGGCGCACAATTCGGAGAGCTTGGAGCTTTCGCGCGAGGTCAGAAATCCGAGAGGTACGTCCTGCGGAACCGCGGAAGCGTGGAGCCGGTGAACGTACTTGAAATCACACGGTGGATGGTCCGAATCGCAGGGCCCCCGTACCTTCCTCCTTCTGTATCCCTTTCCCCACCCTTTCACCATCGCCACCTCCACCATCATCGGCTTCTTGCCTCTCTGCCTCCCCCCTCCTCCTCCGGGGGCGTCCCGTCGCACTAATAATTCGTGAGTACATTGCGGTGATGTTGAGCATTCCACCTGCCAACAGCAACCGGGTACATTCCCCCACCTGGTGGTACCGGCAGGAAAAGTGGCCGCACGCCTTGCAATCCCAGCATTTCTGTGTTGGTTGTGGCCGTGAACGGGGCTCAAGTCCAAGGACACGCGGGAGCGAGAGAGAGCGCTTCTTCGAGTGCCTAGGAGAGAGACTTCCCTGCGTGCGAGGTCCGCCGCGTTCTACCGCAGATTTTACCCCGATTTCTATCGGCGCGGCTTGCCACCGCAACCAGCGTCCAGGTACGTGATCATCCGACGAAAAGACATCTACGGAGTATAGCAGTACGACTCTCGCGCTCTGGGTCTCCCCCCCCCCTGGTCTGTTCTGCGGTGTGCGGGATGATAAACAGTGTTGTACCGAGCGGCTCGTATATCAGTGAAATCGTAAAGTTCGACGTGGCTCTCCATGACGCGACGTTCTCCGAGAGTCTCGGAGATGGACGAGATTCCACCGGACGCCGATTCCGATCGTTTTCCTGTCGTCCGGAACGGGTTACGGGAGTAGACGTCGCCGAGATATCCGCTCGGTGGGACGCTGTCGCGGGGACCAGGCGGAGACTCGTAGCGCGAATAAAAATGGTCGACAATCTATCTTGCGCGTCATCTCCCCTGTGCAAGGAGCAGAATCGGATATTCCATCGAATAGTGAACTTCTCCAATGTACATCGGTTAAAGGTCTTCCTCCTGTCGCAAAACCGGACCGCAGTGGCCCCCGAAAATTCGGAACTGGGACTATCAGATTGTCGAGAGCGGGACAGGCCGGAGATAAAGGGGGAAAAAAATACAAAATCGCATCCCCTTGTCGACCGCGTGCATCTCTTTTTCCAATTAAACGCAAAATTCCGCTTGTCCCCGAACCGATCGGGCTCGAGTTTTTCCATTTCGCGTTTTCACGTCTCACCGGGTGCTGGACGACGTGTGCGTTGCCCCAATCCACTGACGATGCGCGCTATATTCCCGATGAAATCGATAAAGTCCCATCCGCGCGCGGTAGTTATAGCCGCGCGCGGCTACGTACGGTGGATCGCGGAAAAACAATTTTCCGTCTCGGTGGTTTCGCGCACTCGAGAGAATTTCCGATCTTCCGCCCTCGATGGCGATCTGGAATAATAATTGATCGAATCAGCGTGCAAATGTCATTGCGTAATCGCGTCGCGCAGAGCGGGCTG
>QKQZ01046679.1:0-17700 GCA_003595255.1 Solenopsis fugax
GCCGTCGCCCAGCATCCCTCGTTTCCACCCGCCCACTCTTGTAAAGGCGCACCCTCACGCCGAGAGTATCTGGTAGTCATACGCTGGCCCGTTGCGAGCCCGCTGATGTAGCTGCGCTGTTCTCGCTTCTAGTGAGTTGCGTGCACGTTATATGCGTTACGCAGTAACAACCGCGTGTTTCGATCCGATCAAAGTGTGCCTGCGAAGAGTCTGACGGTAGATCTCGTCGGTTAGTTCTTGTCGTCGCTCATGACCAACGTTTATTCGTAAAATAAACGCGAAAGGTGCGAAAAGTTCATCGCGTGATCCTCGCGATTATCTCCTTCGAAGACGGTCGAGTAGTTATCTTCAATTTTCGGCAGAACAACGGTACAGTTGAAGTGACCGTGATTTGGCCGGCGGGACCAAAGCGCTTAATATCTCGGTGTACTCCAAAGCCGACATATCCGGCGAGGATTGCTCACATGGTCCATGTTTTGTTTCTGTGATTACCTCGCCGTGGCTCCCTCTCGACCGCTTCCGCTCGCGGCGACGAGTTGCTATCGTGTCTAAAGCGCGCGCTTCAGCGACCTCGTGTGCGAGGCCAGAGTGCACGACGCGACGAAACGAGACGAGAAGACGCGCGGGTAAGCTCGTGGAACATTCCGCTGACGCGGGATGCTCGGACAACAGTGGTGCTTTCAGTGAGATGCTTGCCGATAGACGTGGCAGTAGTAGCTATAGGATCATTGACACGACGATCCCCAAACCCCTAATCAACGATCTGGCTGTCATCGACAGCGGGAACGCGTTAACGTCCAATGTCTCGAGCGACCCTCGTTCGGATGAAATCGTGTGATTGACATTATCCCGAACGGTCGAACCGTTCTAGTATCGAGGATTCGCGCCTCGTATTGCATTTTCCATCATTTCCTCTGTCTCTGCCTCTCCGCCACGAAGCGGATAATCCGCAGACGGAAATGCGACGTCATTGACGGCATTAAACCGACGGCACGACCGACGTTCGCGACGTTAGTTCGCGTAAAGTGCATTGAACGACTTCGTGATCGCTTACGTTGCGAGGCGTCTTACGTGAGAGAGAGAAGTAATAGAGTAGAAACGGTATTGAGAAGAGAGAAAATTTACTGTTCTAGACAAGAGCTCGAGCTCGAGAGATCCCCCCTTCATTTCCCGGAAGATCGGTGTTACGTTTTTTATAAGACTGATCGAGACGCTCAAAAAAGCTTGCGGCAATTGAGCGGAGAAATGGATACGTTCTTGATTATCGGCATCTGCTTTTTCTGCTACGAGATGTGCGATTTAATCAGGCGGTATACCGCCCCGCAAGCGATAGAAACGCAATGCCCGGCGGAAACGACCACCAAGGCACTGCCCCCGCAGAAGATATATTCGATTTCTCGCAAGATTCAAGGAACCCGCGCCTGTTGCCCGCAATAGATCGCGCCTTTGATTTCGATACGGATAATTTTATCTATAGAGCCGTTTAACATTTGTTAGTGTGGGAAACAAGCCGCTTTGTGCGAACTACGGCGGACAAAGGATCACTTCGCCGAAACCTCAAACGGACGTAGAACTCCGCCGGGCCGAGCCGGAGCAAATGGATAGCCGCGCGAGATGGATTTACAGTTCTACGCAGTGATAACAGACGCTCGTCTCGGAGATTCATGATGTTTACGGAGGTTCGAGGCAGCGACGCGATCGATAATGATTTGTCAGCTGTTACGCCACCTGGAACGTAGACCAGCGGACCGACCAGTTCTTAGGTGACGATTCGTAGACGTGATACGATCGAGGACCAATTCGCAATTCGTGTCGGCAAACGTGTCGTTTCATTCATAAATGCTCCGAACGAAATAAAGCGCGCTAGTTGCGAATCGATAAGACGTGATGAATAGGATCCGTCAGGCGGTTTCGCCCACAAACAACAAAACGATTCGCTGACGGGGTTTGTTGGAATAGTTACCAATATTATTTGATATTCGCGCATGTGTGTGTGTGTGTGTGTGTGTGTGTGTGTGTGTGTGTGTATGTGTGAGTATAGACGATACAATTGCTCGATTGGTACGCGTATACATGAAACCGTCAGTGGCAAAAATTCACTCGAGCGATCTAGTCTCCACGACGCATGCGGTATACGCCGTCATC
The DNA here is from genome assembly GCA_003595255.1 of Solenopsis fugax. NCBI lineage: Eukaryota > Metazoa > Arthropoda > Insecta > Hymenoptera > Formicidae > Solenopsis > Solenopsis fugax. Next base: position 2,146 of record QKQZ01046679.1, read on the forward strand.
GCGTAACATGGAAAGCAGAGAGAGAGAGAGAGAGAGAGAGAAAGGTAGATCGTTGTTAGGCTTTTAAGAGAACCGGTAAGTGATATCGATTGAGAACGTCGCGACCGACGGCTCGCCACGAGAGTGAGGGAAAAGCAAACTCGCTTGACGAACTCTTCAGTACGTGCCTGTGAATGCAAACTTTAGGACGGCGTTAGACGCCGAACGTTGTCGATGCGACCGCACCAAGCCGCATCACATAAACAAGAAGTGAAGTTTCTTTTGTGTACCTCAGTTAAACTCGTATGGTCGTGAATGGTGGTGCATTATTCCTCAAAGTGTAACACGCATCGTACATCGACATCCGAAGAAAGAAGAGAAGTAGTAACATCGATGCCTCGTTTACACATCATGATTGAATATGTTCACTGCCCGTAATTCAATCTTTACGTCCACGATCGTATCGAAAAGTTTCTACAGAAAGATTCGAGGTTGGTGTAGAATGGCTACATTATGACGCAAAAATATTTTGCGTTGAGATCCGAAGAGAAGAGGGTTGGATTGATAGCTTGAAGTTTGTTACAAGTTGAACAAGTGAAATTAGATTGCAGCGCTGTTATATTTTGCAGTTGCCTGTAAAGTGCAAAGGTCCAATTTACCTTTAACAAAAGCGTTAAATAAATAAAATATGCTCACAGTGCGTTGCCATCGGTGAAATTTCTTCCCGAAATAGAAATGGCATTTGCGCTGTTTTATAATTACACATTTTAGAAAAAAAAGACTCAACACGTCAAGTAAAAGCGTCGTAAATTAAATTGCTGCAGTGTGTTTTCTGATATTGTATAATGTGATTCATGATGCATGCGTCAAAACGCTTGCCGACCGGTCGTGAGGGTGTTTCTGATCAACCTAAGTGGGATTTCTCGTGCCAGAAGATTTAGCGCGAGGACACGAGGAGAGACACGTTCATCAATGCGACGAAGAAGGGGAGGACCATGAGTAATGCTAGATACGACCACCTCCGAAGTTCGATGTTCCGACGCCATGACGCTCTCGTGACCCCATTTTGACCGATAACCCGAGAGAAATCGAAACGAGAGATCATCGAAAACTAGAAGACATGGACTCGCTGGAGCGCCTAATGAGTTCCCGTTCTCACCCAGCTCTCACGGCAGCCACGCGATCGCAGAATGCCTTTGTACAGGCCAACCTCTGCTCCGTGATAGGCCGTAAAGGGCGACACCTCAATGGAACCTTTTGCTTAACCGGAGATACGATGGAAGGCATCATACAGTGCCTAGTCTTCCTCAAAGCTTTTTCGGTAAGAGATCCGTATCCCTCTCTCTTATATTCATGTATTCGCTCTTATTGCGCTCAGTGAATTCTTGATGAATTTTTATGTGATAAAATATCTTAAAAAAGATTTCCTTTCTTGCGATACCACTTTTTTGTGACAAATTTAGGCTTTAATGAATTACAATTTACAATTTGCCACTTTCATAATTTGTGTATCAGGATCTTAGAATAATACGTGACACAATTGCCAGATGTATAAATATAACATACGCTTTAAATATCAGAACAAAATATAAGATATAACGAATAAGGGTCTGCGAATAATAGGACAAATATTAGGAATAAGAATATTAAATATTAGATATAAAAATTAGGAACAGATATTAAACGTATAACGCACAATAGACACAAATAAGATATAAAATATATTGTCTAATCCTAACCTCTAACGTCACAAATTTTCATATTTTAAAGTAATATAACCAACTCAAAACAAGTATTAATTAAAATAATTTTAATATATTAAAATATTTACCAGATTGTTCCATTATATCAGCTATTCCTTGCCAAGAATTATCACATTTATTTATATCTTTATAATCTTTATCTTCTGTATTCTACAAATGTGGGTACGATCTTGTTGAATCAATTAACAATTCGTCACCTTCCTTATTATAATCAGCCACATTTTCAATTTTTACCCTATTGACAATATCATTTATATTTTCCATATTTATTATTAATGATCATATATTTACATAGCTATGAGCAGCCATGTTTCCGACCTATACCTTATTTTTAATATTTCGCCATTTTTATTCCTAATTTCTTCATTGTGCGTTTGTCCATTCCATATCATTGGTTCAAAATAAAATAATTCCTAATTCCTATTCCTATTCCTAATATTTAATATTATTCCTCTATTGTGCGCAGGCCCTAAATCTATGAAATTTAGAAAATGTATTATTAAAATTACGTGCGATATGCTGATTATCTTTTAACGAGTACGGGGTTAAGTAAGAATGAATGACTGTCTGCTTAAAATGGCCGGCGTAAAAACCACGCTTCTTACGCTGATACGACAATGAGTTATTCCAGCAGTTAATTCCCGTATGTTATCTCGTTAGACGCGTTTAAAGAACGCCTGATTACATACCATTTGTCGCGCGCTGAGAGAGATTTAGATATCTTTATCACGTGTCACCACTGTTAACTCGCAATGAAGTTTACTTTTTTTAAACTCTTTTTGTAATCTTTTTGTTTTAGATATTCCATTGTTTCTCGCGTTTGCGCTGCATTTAGAAGATTGCTTTCTTTTTTATATAGTAAATTGAGGTGCACTTTGTACTCCATTTCATTTTCCATATGCGACTGCAGCAACGTGGTACGCATACGCATTGCGCGTTTATGCAAGTATGCCCGTGAGTACGTAAAAGCGCGAGGATATTTCGGAACTTCTTACGACGTGATTTGCTCTCTCTTTATCGCTAAAACAAGAGAACATTAAGTAGCTAATTACATTAATAAGCATTACATCAGTAATTAGTATTATTAAGTACCAAAATAATTCGATAGAACATTTTCCATAATTTAAGCGTCCAGTACGTTACCGCGATTAATTAAAGATACATCGACAGAACTGTTACCATATTTTACCCGCGTGACGTACGATTCCAGATTAACTTAATTACATTTCAGAAATTTCCACGCTCAATGTTATAAATGCATACGTATTTCGAAATTTAAAGCAGCGATTATTAGAGAATGATTTTATATGTACATTATGTAACATCTCGCTACATCTATGTATGGAATATTGACCACACACGAAAAAGACACCGAAAAGGTAAAGTTTTTACGAAATTGATAAGTTTTAAAATAGAGAGTTAGACGCTTTACATAACTTCCTTCTTATAAAAGAAGAAATAGATACAAAGAAAAAACTGAAGTTAAATTATCAATAATAAGAATTCGCGGCTTTGAAATAATTATAATACATTGTTACTGTCGTAAATTCATACAAGCAATGTATTAGCTATGTAATAAATAAAAGGTACCTCTTCAAGCGGCTAAGCGGTATCGAAAGAGGTATAAACGCGGGAATACGAGCAGGTCACAGTAATCTAATTAAGATGTCAGAATGAGAAACCACGTTACTACATATTCTTGAAAACAGTTGTCACTGTACAGTTAGAATATTCATTATCTCAATCTTTATTAAGAATGTTTTGATTCCACATCAGGTAAAAGCGAAATTTAAAAACTGTAAGGCTTCACTAGGTTTATTCTTTTTTTCCTAATTAATAACGAAAAATTTTGGTGAATATCCGAATTTTGGTCCTGAAACCAGCTGCAAAGAAGAAAACAATGGAAAATTTATAATGATAGCGAAAATAATCCTATTTTGCTGCTGTTTTAAGTTAATAACTTTTAAATAAGTACGTGAATTCAAATAAACTTTACATGTTTTATTAGTATATGTATATTATAAAATGTGTCTGATTTAAATCGTAATAATACCATTTCATTAAATTTACAAATAGATATTACAAAATACGATTTCAAATAAGAATCGAGAATAAAAAATAAATAACTTTTAAACCAATAAGAGAATTACACTCTAATTTTGTATAGATACTTCAAACATAGTAATAGAATAAATAATTTAAGAAATTTTAAAATTTTTGATAATATATTTTGAGATGTAACATATCCTTAAGGAAAAGTTAATTTAAAAAGAATTTTTTGTACCGTTAACATTTATTAAGTAGTATATTTATCAAACAGAAAATTGTTGCAACGGTAGAAATTAAGACGTACATATTCTTTCAATTTGAAGTAAATGTATATGTGAGTCGTCCATTCCCTTAGTCAACAAGACGGTGTATTTTTATTTTCTTTACTTTGCAGAGCATGTCTGAAACAACATGCTACCTTAACGAGAAAGAACGTAGAAAGAGGTAATAAACAAACGGAAATATTACGCAAGTATTAAAAATTCTTATATTCCACACTACAAACATTTATTTGTAGGAATGTAATTAGCAGAAAAATAGAACTATTCATTAATTTGCAATTAATGAATTGGAGAAAGATAATAAATAAATCATTCGGCATTCGTTAAAATGTTTGAATTTATCAGTTACATTGAAAATAAATTTGATTTGCTCTTTGAAAGATTGACCAATTCCATTTTCCGCGCTGCTCGTGAATATAACTTTTTTTTTATAATCAAATCGTTGATAGGTGCTTTATAAAAAGCTTCGATCAGATTATTTATGTTCCGCTTTACGTTGCTGATCGTTAACCGACGCTATGAATTTTTCAACGGATGTTACGAGTCAACGTTGGGATGAAGCGGTTTCCGCCGAATCGATCTCGATATCGCCTTTTTGCTACGTAAGATTTTCACCTCAAAAGCAAGCCTCGATAGCATTGAAAGACGAGCATGCACTTTCTTGAGGCAATAAAGCCTCGATGTTGTTTTCAAGTTGCGCATCGATACCCGGGGCAAAAAGCTTGGGAGTAGCGTCTCAAGAGAAATTTAAACTCGGAATTGCGAAAGGAATTGAGCTTTCCTTTGACCGAACTCTTCGTTGAATTGGCGCATGGCCGAGTATACAGAACGTCCTGCTTAGATATCGTCTCATCAATCTCGGCGTAATTTAATTTGCGAGTGCGTCCGTCCTCGTTAAAGCATGCGCGTCTAGAGCCTTTGATCGGTCGCAGAAATTATATTATGAAAATAACATCGAACTATGAACTACTGAGCCATTGGTGTGTATCAAATACTTCATATACATATCCGTATATACGAAAAAAGATTAGTTGTAGTAACAAGAATCTGTATATAGCTAAATTTCAGTTGTATTTTACTAAAATTTATTAAGTTGTCAAAAGGTCGATAAAAAGCAATCAAATATAGTTGTAAGTATAGTTGTTAGTATGGGTATAATGTCACTGCGTATTTATATGGCAATCTCAATGTCAAGAGGTACCCTTGTGGTACTTTCATCCCTTGTCATGTCACCATGCATGAGCGCGCGAAATGTCAGCTCTGGGATTCGTAAACTTTAATCGCGAATAATTTGAAAACCATTATACCCTCGACATTTTTGTATTAAAATTTTTTTTCTTAGAATGTTCCAAAGAATCCGCTCTTAAGAGGGGACCCGGGCTTTTTGGGACACCCTGTATAATTATTACTCAATATTTACACTGAAAAAAATGATCTGATTATATTAACAAAACTTGTATGATTGAGTGTTTCTGGTGAAACCAAGCAGAATTTTTGATTATTATAATAGGACTCTGGTTATTATAATCAGAACGTTTGATAAATTTTACTAGAATCTGGTAATTCCTACAAGATTTCTGATTCGTCTGTTTTTGAACAGACCTTGTCCGTTGGTAATATACGGAGATAGCCAATAGTATTATTCCGTAGGAGAAGGCGAAATCTTGATTAAGTGATTACAGTAAAAAAGTGACATTATCCTACAAAGTTTGGTTGATTAGTAATCAAATGAATTTTATAATGATGATTACCAAATATATACCAAAATTTGAAAACCAAATGATTACCAAATTGTTTTGACCAAACAATTTGTAGTCTTAACCAAATAATTATTTTCATACAACAAATTACAAAAAGTTTTTGGTTTTTTAGTTAAATGTAACAAAGTTTTTGGTACCAGTAATTATAAAATTCATTTGATCACTACCAAACGATTTCTCTCAGTGTAAATAAAACAATCTTATTAAAGTATGAATAAATAATGAGGAATTTAAAATCTGGACAGAATAATTTAAACTTACGTGGAAAACGTCATGCCTTTCAGTTACGATTTTGTCATGATCAAAGTTTTTCGGTCCTAGTGGAGCTCCACACTATTGTCAGCTTGCTTCCGAGACGAGATTTAACGAACTGACGCGGGCGAGCGATCCTCACGCCTCCCCATCGCGGAACACATTAATCGCCGTTACAGACACAGATGCTCAAAGAATTATATATTAATCGATAGTCTGGTGCAAACGTGCCTAAAGCATATCTTGTTACTTTCTAATTATTCCTATAAAATCAAGGAGTTCGATCAATATGAACACCGGCATAGATATGAGGGGACAGATTGTTATCAAAGAGCACAGTTATCTAAACCAGATTCGCGCTATTAAACTAAGTTATACATTGCTCAATCGATCGATACTTCAGAGGCGTAATAACTGCTAGGCACTTTTCTCTTAATTTTAGGCACTCTTTGCCCATAACTTTCAATAGTCTGCTTTATGCATATTTAAATGGAGTCGCATCTAAATAAACGCACTACAGTGCATGGACGACAGTCCCGCTCCCGTATTCGTGGAGCACAGATTTAAGCAGACGAGCACTTGAAAAAGTGCGTGGGACAAGCATCAGCTTGTCTTGTAAATAATTCAGAGTCCCGCCACATTGTAAGCACCATCGATTTATCTTTTTATTTACAATTACTCGAACGATCCACCGCACTGACAAGAATGGTGTCTGCAAGATAACCATAACGGTGAAATTCATATATTTTTAAAACAATACCTATACTCTAAAAAGAAATATACAACTGTTCTCTTTCATTCAGTTCCAATAAATCCCGGTGTATTTCTTCGACCTCCTTGTTTTTAAATCTAAGCATTCCAATAAATTGCAGTTATTTATCCTATAAGAATTTAAGCACATTAGCACTCAGGCTATAAGTGGTATGTTTACCATAACTTATCGGCATGCAGCTTCAGTCCGTTAATCTCATCTCGGAAGCAAGCTGATAATAGTGTGCTCCAGTAGGACCAAAAAATCGTAACTAAAAGGCATGACGTTTCGGGCGATAACGTCACTTTTTAAATGTAATCACTTAATCATGATTTCGCCATCTCCAACTGATTATCTCCGTATAATACCTACCAATGGACCGATGTTTCTTGCGTTGTAATGGAAATGTAATTTACAACGCAAGAAACATCGGTCCACATTATTGCGTCTGCACAGGCGTTAATATTTTACTTTTACTTAGATAAATTCATACATTGTACGCCATCTTCCGATTCAGATTGTGTAATTAAATTTTATTTCGCATACTGAAGAGGGGCAAGTGAGCCTGAAACGTTCAATTTTAATTGTAAATACTGAATAATAAATTATATATACCCATTTACTAACAATTATATTTGATTGCTCTTTATCGACCTTTTGACAATTTAATATTGCTTTGGCATACAAAGAGCGTGAATTACAATTTGTTACTAAAATTTAGTTATCACATAAAATTTTGCTGCTGCAACTGAAATTAATTTTTTTCCCCATGTATAATTGTATGTGTGTATGATAATTACAGTATGAATCAACCAAAGTTTAGTTAAATAGTGATCAAATAAATTTTATAGTTATAATTATATCTATAATTTAGTGATTATAACTACAACTATAATTATAACTATAGTTGTATTTATAACTATATTTTTAACGATTATAACTATAATTATAATTTATAGTTATAATTACTAAATATATATGCTGTTTAAAATGTTATAAAATTTAATGTATTTTTAAGTTACACATTAAATTTAATGTATATTAAATTTAATGTATTAATAACTTAAAATCATGTGCTCGAAATTAGTGTACTTTTAGTGCACTTTTGACAATATTAAATTTACATTAAATGAACATTAAATGATTTTTAATGTACCTGCTTGAAATTTTCTTCCGTTACATTACATTAAATTCTGCTACCAATTTTTAACAGTGTAGTTATTTTGATCAAACAATTTGTAGCCTTAACTAAACAATTATTTTCATACAACTAATTATAAAAAGTTTCATCAAATGTAACTAAGTTTTTGGTACCAGTAACTACAAAATTCATTTGATCACTGTTTAACTAAACTAAATTTTGGTTGATTTCACCAAATGATTTCTCTCGATGTAAGTGTATATACTGTATATGTATATATATGTATATAATATCTTTAAATCATTCTTTTTATGATTTGCAAATCGCATAGAAGGTGGTTCTTTCCCATGCACCGAAACCGAACCGATGATTTTGCAGCGCAGCTGCGGCAGATTAAACCTTGAATCCTTCTAAGCCCTACGGATCATTAATCAAACGCTTTTTGCGAGTCCATCCGACTGTTATACACGGCTGCTGGTGGGTGCGCGCGGATGGCGTAAAAATTTACAACGCGCCGAGGATGGGCACCCCTTTTCTCGCCCGTGCGCCATCGCGTTCACCACGGCGCGGTTTACGGTGGCGTGGCGATAACTTCTTTTTTGCTCGGGACTTGTCGCCCGTCAGGGGAGTCTTTCGTTCGCGTCTTATATAATCCCCGTCATCGTCGTTGTCGTTGTTATCGACATCGTCGATGACGCGGCCGGCGTAGCAGCCAAGTGGATGACATTCTTCGTTTCCGTCGCACGTCCGAGATGAAGGGCGCAACGAGGGTGATAACATCTCTATGAGGGTGTCTATGAATTTTTATCCGACCCGCCTGCGGCTAAGGGCCCACGAGAGAATTGCGGTGATCTCTTAAAAAAAAAAAAAAAAAAAACTTNACAATGATAAAAGTTATCGGAGGCGTTGCACCGTAACGAGGACGTCTTCGCGATTCTACCCGGCCAACGAGAAGAGCTCGGTCAAAGGGATACGATGTTGCCAAGAGGAAGGGGTCTCTATCTACGATCTCGCAAGGGATCTCGTGGAGCTTCATTATAAGATTGTCTTCAGATTTAGTTTGAAACGGTGTTACTTTTGAACGCAATTATATAATCAAGATTAAAGTGTGGAAGTATATACGATTCATTTATTCTTTTTGGATTGTGAATTTCTCTAACGACTTTACCGAAAGATCGATAGCGCAAAATGAATTTAATCATCGACAACTTTTTTTATTTACTCGCGTTATATGTACTATAAATATTTTATCGTAAACACTAACTTAATTTAAATTTAGTTTACATTTAATTTTGTTATTTCAATATAAACAGAATAAATCATGTATTTGTATTAAATCTAATTTATATCGAACGCAATAATTATTATTCTATTTAATGCAATTTAGATACAAAGTCAACATTTTGTTTTCTTCTTTTAGCTATAATTGTGTCATTATTAATGATATTTTTTTACAATACAAAAGCGTTTATGATTTGTATTTGTAATAGGAATAATTCCAAACAAACTTAGTCAAAATTTCCGTTTAAATTTTGCAAAGATTTTCACATATGCAAAATTGCTCTGTTTGCGGTTGTACAATTCCGAATCCTCGCCACATTGCGACATATCGCGCGACGATAAGTCTTGGGTAGAAGTTTACGGGACATAAGTTTTCGCCCTTCGGGAGGAATATATATCAGTGTAGCAGTTATAGAATATCCGAGGGTCAAATACATGAGCTCCAGATTTTTCGATTTTCCCTTGGGTTATAAGATTCACTTTTCCAAAAACTGCTTCTATATGAAGTCACGATGATGCTATTCACGTTATGAACTTAAAATTTGTTAAGCCTTTATGCAATGATTACTGAAAATAATCAATTTACCGATATTAACTAGTTATAATAGTTAAAAGCAAGAATTATAATATATAATGTAACTCTTCATGCTGTTAATATGTATAATATTATAATATTAGATATATATCTTTAGAGAAAATATACGATTTCAAAGATATACTAAATGATATCATATATTTCATCGTCATATACTATATTCACGTTCAAAGATAAATGAATAATTGCTTCATTTATGTTAATTAAGCAATCCCTACTGAATGTTATCGCAGTTACATTGTAGATTTATACGGTCATCCTATCTAATTACCGAAAATATTTTTCGCGATGGAAAATCCATTGGTAAATCATCAAAGAGCACTAGAGCGTTGAGACTTAAATCCGAAGCCCGTGTTTGTTCACGAAATAATCCATTGGTCTATTATCAAGCGTGAATGATATCCTCGTCGACGTGGAACCTCGCTTTTTCAGGAAATCGAATAACACTTCGAAAACTCTCGTTCTACCCATTCCGGATGTTCGTTGGATATATCACGCGCTGTTTGGCGTTTATTTAGGAATTCAAACAATCCGTGCGTATACACATGCATATAAAACGTTATTCCGTTGAATGAGAAAAATTCATGTATCACCCGGTAACTATGTGTGTGTTTATATAACAAAAATTTAATAACGTGTAACAATAGTGAGATTGATTGTGCGAAGAATATCGGATGGAACGTAGCGCAGAATACATTGCTTTATTGCGATACAGAAACATATCTATGCAAAGAAATAATCAATGCGATGTGGAATCTAGAAAAAAATGTTTAGCGAGATAAAAAAAATAATACTCTACTACTTCTCGAAGAGTAGTGATATAATATAATAGATCTATCTCTATGAATTTCGACATTTCACGAATTCAATCTAGCAAAAACGCGAAGCTATTGATTGATAGCAACACGTACGCTAACAGAAATATGATTATTAATTGCTCGGTAGTAACCTAATAGTATCCACGAGCGATATTTCTATTAATTGTTTTTGTGGGATAGACGGATATTTAATTAAAATTCAGTTCATCATTTTACATATTGTTTTCTTGGATATAAATTTGCAGTTAGGGGTAAAGAAAAAAATAAAAGAAAAACTTTCGAATATAATCCTAAAAAGTTTACTTTAGAAAAATTTAGAGGAATGAAAGAATAACTTGCACTTTGATGGCGTTCCTCGCGCAAACGCAGGAAGAAACATGTGGTTTTTGCAATATTAAATATTCCCACGACGAAATTTTATTTCACTCACTAGCTATAATATCTGTAATTTTTACGCGAGGTGCGATCCGCTTTCTCGTCAACGACCTGAACGAACCTACCGGACACGAGGGTAAGTTTTATCGTCGCCCCGGTGTCGGGCATCGCACTTTATGCCAACTTTCAAGCAGACATGGACTCGGAATTTATAGCTACTCTGCAAAGACGGGCTCTCACGACGATATTCCGACGGTATTTCTAGAGGGAAAAATGTAGGGCAGTAAAGTCCCGTACTTCTCTCTCGAAAACGCTCATATTCGATTTTTGTTTCACAACTCTTACTTTAATAAAATAATCAGGGTAAAATGGATGAGTTCACTTCATGGTATAAGACGCAGTCGCAAGTTTCCTACGTTATTTCTCAAAACTCGAGAAGAATACCTACGAGCGGATTACAACGTCAAGACTTCTCCATCATTTTTCGAGATCCCGAAGTTGCAGTACAATAGCATCATATCCGTTCATATTTCATCCTGCTCCTTGTCTTAATATGAGCTCAGTAAGATGGATTTTATCCCAGGAAAGGAATTAATATCGTAGAAATATAGCCGCGGATGCCATTATACTTTATTACGAATCGAACAATTAATAATCGTGTTTCCGTTAGCATACACGTTACTGCCAGTCAATATCTTCGTGTACTTTTTTTTGTTCGGTTGTATTTGTGAAATGTCGGAATTCGGGGAAACGGCGGAAGCGGGTATCATAGAACGTGACACATCGTCGACATTCTGTAGTGTACCGTGCTGTTGTTTTTGCCGGGCAAACCTGAACGTTCGTGACCGAGGTTTCATTTGGCGGTTGTGCAAACATCGATTCGCTGCCAATAAACATAGTCCTTCCGACACGAGTGTACGAACACTTAAGTATTCAAAGTCATTTCGAATTCTACAACGTATCATCAATGTCCGCCATCTGTTACCGCGCAACGCTCGCTTGTCATCACCTGATGGATCATCGCCTTTAAGATCCCACTAAAACCTAAATTAATATTCGCCCGTGCGTGATGTCGTTTTAATACGATTAAATTTCTCTGATAGCCTTGATATAGTTTTCGCATTTCAACTAAACAATAATTCGAATAAAAAATCTTTTTTTTTTAATCGAAAATTCTGGATACAAAGCTGGATATTGTTAAGATGACAAAAATGCGAATAGAATTTTCAGTAACAAATTTCCATCGTTAATTAATATCACACGTGTATGTATATAAAATATGCGAATATAAATATGAATTTAATATTATTTGTTAAGCTCTGTAATTAATTCTCGCGAAGCTTATATAATGAAAGCATCGTTTTTGCAACAAAACATATCGAATTATATCTGCAAATGCCAGCGAGTCAGAAAAAGTGATCCATACTTTTTACCTCTGCGTCCAAAATTAATGTTGAAAATTATTCGTAAATTTTTCAGCGTTATTTTCGTTTATCATGCACATTAGTAAAATATAAGAGGATTTTTTTCTCCAAATAGTAGACCGTTTCTCTCTCTCGTCGAAATATTCCGTTATATACGTACGTACATACTTCTGACCTGGTATTTTACATACACGCACCATCTGTTCGGAGCTAGATTTTCCGTCCTTTCCACCGTGCACGAAATACGGAGCCAAACAAACCGCGAAAACCGCGGCGTTATTAACCTTCGGATTATCAACTTGAATACCGCCGTATTAAACAGAAGAATTTTTACCGTCAGTCTCTCAGAAAAAGTATATCCCGCGCTATGGAATTTCATAATGTAGTCTCGCCGATGGTGAAATAGCCGATGGCAATTTTTCAATTGAACCGCGGCTTTCATACACGTAGAAGGAACACCGTGAGAGCCGCCAGTTTCAATTATATCGAGCGGAAGGCTGACGCTCGCGTCATGTTATGTTTCACAAATGACACGTTTCACATTTGACACTTTAGCGAGAATAGCTTGTCGGCGTTACGCGCTGGAGTGAAATTATGCGCCATTATCTTTCATCGTATTATATACCATTCCCGCGCCGCCGCGCCGCGTGCATCGCAGCTGCGATTATTGTGAGCGGTGTTCAATTATCGATATAGAGAGGAGGTCAGAATGTTCCGTGCAAAAATCTTGCGTCATCAACGCGGCCGGTTATTGGTGCGTTATATCAGCATTGCGGGATATGCGCGTAGTTACACCGTTCCGCCTACAGGGATTTGTATACATGATCGAACTTAATTACGAGATATGCGTGAATTACTCGCCATCGTGCGGCACGAGGGCATAAATATTCGTCGCTGGTCCCGGGTTATTAATATTCGGGAGAATTAATCATTTCCTCTCGTATCTTTATGATAAAAAATTGTCTACTAATATATTCAACGGTATACCGACGTCAGCGTAGCACAATCGGAGCAACGCTAATTTGCAACGCGTTAATGGCACCGCAAATCCGTTGTTCAGCCACCATTGCAATTCATAATATCACCCAAATATCTATATAACTTCGACTACGTATGGAAGCACTGTCGCAAGTATTTACGCTTTACGTTTACTTTGCAGATTATTGCAGGAAATAAACATTTTTATAACGAGATCACCGTGATTGGCCGTGACTTTGTGTGACGAGAGATTACGCGCGATATCATCGTCGCCATGCATTTTATAATGTATTACGTTTTGCGATTGTTAGAAAACTGACAGCGCTTTTATCCGGGATGTGCGCCATTCGACGCGGCATGCATGGTATTTCGCATTATCGCAGCGTGAAAGCATTTAGATTTTAGTAATATTACCAATATCAACGTATAATCGCACTTTGCATATATTACACATATGCAAGTGGGTGATAACCGCAGGCTGTTATTATTTGTAAAATATATCGCGGCGGTGAGTGTGTACGTGGCGCAAAGCCTGATATCACTGTACACACGTTCGCGCTTATCTCGAGTGCTACCTGCCATCAATTTTCCACAATATTGTCTGCGCCGAGTGACGCACACTCATTTTCACCTATCTTGAAATCAACTATAATTACTGTTACGTTCGGGGGCGTAAAAAAAAATCAACTATAATTACTGTTATGCCGATCAACTGGCAAAATCTGAATTCGAGGACTCCGACTTCGTTTTTTATATAGGTTTTGTATGTAGATGAGGGTTAACGAGGGGATGGGTTTTCGCGTTTTTAACTCTAGAAAATTCTAGAATTTTCGAAAACTTTACCGCGCCGCGACCGCGCAGTTCAAGCCCTGCCTCGCACTCACGAGTGCTTGCGCCCTGCCTCGTGCTCGCGAGAGCTTGCGCATTGAGCAGCGATGTACTAATATTAATGCGGCCGCTTAAAAAATGTTTTTAATTGGTGGAGGTATGTTAATTAATTACATTATTGTTTTATATATATATATATATGTGTGTGTGTGTGTGTGTGTGTGTGTGTGTGTGTGTGCGTGCGTGCGTGCGTGCGTGCGTGCGTGTGTGTGTATATATATATACGGAAGTCGTGAGTAAAGATATTTTTTCTAACGTTAATTCTATATAATATATTTTTTTGAAAGTCAAAGTATGCTTGTTAAATTGATTATATTGGTTATATTAAGATATATGCGGATGGCGTGAGAAAAATGAAAAAAGGAAAAATTTTTAGAGCGTCATACGTAACAATTACTATTATTACTATCATGTACCCAATAAATATCAATATATATGTCATCTAGGTCTGAAAAGATTTTTTGTGATTTCCGCCAAAGATTACGAATTTAAAACGTATATACGGAATATGTGAATTCGAACTAGCGATCTTTTTTTTATTCTGGAGATAGAAATCTTCAAAAGACTCATTGCACATGAGCAAATTGTCATTCCACATTTACGCATTATTCTTTATAAGTCACAATCAGTAACATATACGTTCAAAAGTGTAAAATTTAGTTTAGAAATATTAAGATAGCCGCTTTGAAGTTATGTATAGAATGAGACTGTTATAATTTCAGTCTCATCTACGTCGATTTGTGTGAATCAGAAATTGGACAATAGGTGTGCGTACACTATGTGGTTCATCCTTTCGCTATGTACAGAGAGATGTATCCTAACTTTTAATAATCTTTCGATATCTCGTCTGATCTTAATAGATCTGTTCGATCGATGCATTTGTCTCGTATAATCCGCATCTTCTTTCTTGTATCATATGGAATTTTACTGAGATAGAGCGACTTTGCCTTTTCTGATAACTCTGCCACTGATGGAGTTTCTTTGTTAGTTGTATATTCCAATATTCCTGTGCCTAAATCTCGTATTACATTCTCAAGCGTTTTCTTGTCAAGATTATTTATATTTATATTAGCTATGTTTGATTTAATTCTAACTTGGCTGTATTTGAATCGACTGTATTTTGATTATTTACGTTTAAATTAGCTACACAGTAAAAAATTTTTGCATGTCCCAGAAAGTTCACTCTAAATTTTAAGTTAAAATAACTCTTATTCATCGTG
>QKQZ01046687.1:0-11189 GCA_003595255.1 Solenopsis fugax
GGTGGTGGCGGTGGCGGTGGCGGCGGCAGCAGTGATAGCAACGGAGGTGGCGGCAGTAGTAGTAGCAGCAGCAGCAGGAGCAGCAGCAGCTTTCCCCACTTCAGAAGAAAAGCACTTTCATAAATCTGCCAGCAGATATATGTGCGCACAATTTCCGAGATCCGGCCATTAAAGAGCCGCTCCTCGGCTATACCTCCCCTCCCCCTCCACCTCCACCTCGTCCGTTTCTGCCTCTTCTATCGCCCTGAACCAACCGGTCCACCCTCCTCCTCTGCCACCCGTTACCCACCCCCGCCTAGCCGCCGAAGCGGCGTGGATATAATGCGGCCGGGAGCCTGAAAGTAATTCTCTCCGTGGTTATATCTTGATCTCATCCCCCACTCCGTTACCTCTTCCTCCGCCGCCTCCTCTTTCTCGCACAGCCACCCTCAGAGAGAAACCCTCGAAACCATTGCTATGAAGAATAAACGGCTAAGCAATGCCAGCGAGCCCGCGATCACCCTCCCCTTCCCGCCCACCTCATCTACCATTCCGCTCCTTTCCACCTGAACCCTCCCCCCGGCTCACCCCGAGTCGAAAACTCAACGCGTTTAGATAACGTACTGAAATGCCTCACGGCACACTCCTCCGCGCCTACCCCACCTTCTTGCCCCCTTCCCACCTTCGTTTCCATCTCTGTGCGCCACGTGGAATTCACCCTTTTCTCGACGTTCACACAACGAGGGTGGGGAGGAGGGGAGGGTAAGGGCGCGCGGGATGAGTATGCCCCGGATATCCCGCGGCGTGGAGTAACACGCTGTAAACAGTTTACTTCTAAATCGGCGAGTTTGCTATATATTTTCAGATAGGGGCTGACTTATGCCCGCCGACGCCCCTGGTAAGCGTCGACCGTTTTTAAAGATTTATCTTGGCGCAATACGCCGACACGAGGGGCTGCGCCATTGCACCGAGCCACAAGCTTTCGCTTTGAAAACCTTCTTCCAGAAAAATCTCAAGAGCAGTTTCATTAAGCTCCACAATCGTTCAGAAAAAAGATATAAACAAATATTATCATGAAATATTCTTTCACGCAAGTTTTTGAGATTTCAAAATGAGATTATTTCTATTCTTGTTTGTATTGTAATTTTAGATAATTTTTGTATCTATTATTATTAATGTATATATTTGCTATATTTTCTTATTGTTTATCCATTCAAAAAGTAATTACAAACGAATAGATTGTATAGAAGATTTTCATATAGTAAAATCAATTAATTATTATTTAGAATTTATCATAAAAGACGTATTTGATAAGTATACATAGTTTATCAAGATTAGTTTATTTTATTGATATATTTAATGTATTTTGGTTTTAATGACTGTTAGATTAGACAGGCGTTTAATAACCATGATGTGGCAAAATCGATAATAGTCTCCTTCATCTACGTTCGTGATGGGACGAAGTTCGTCCTGCGAAGAAACAAATGAGCGTCTCAACTACGGCATATTATACAGATTAGTTACCTCTCTCGTCTCTGGAAAGGGGATATTATTTATCTGCAAATCCCTCCCTACTCTTAAGAAACATCCGACTATACCCAAGAGAAATAATGTCCCTCTCCTCTTCTATATTTATTATTATAATTTATAGTAACATTATCTTCGATCTAATCTGAATCGAGGATCTATTTCTGCGTGCTGTGCAGTACAGATGAATACAAAACATAATAAAATCTATCACAATAACCTTTGTTCAATGTTTTATCAAAGGATATAAGCCAGTAAGAGATCAATACAGTGATAATAAATGTTAAAAAGAAGAGCTAAAGGCATGTAGAAAGGAAACATCGACGCGAAGTGGCTATTCGCCTTCCAGCTTAACAATAAAATTTGATAAAGAAGGACGAAGTTTGCAATACAGCACTCTCGGCTCTCGTTCTCAACGTGGCTATGGAGCTTCTGGACGTAGTAAAATAGAAGGAGAAAGCGGGAGTGAAAAAGGAGAACGCGCTTCTATAAGCACGCAGCGAGACACCGTTATCTCTAGTCGCAACTTTCAACACAGAAAAGGAAGTTTAGTCAGACCTAAATCATATTATTTGTCGTTGGATTCATCACAATAGCACAAAATGCATCAACGGCTCACTCATACCAATTTTGAGAACTAATATTTCACAATTTCGTATATAAATTGCATGTAACAAATTTTAGTAATTGAAAAGTTATATAGATATATAGATACAATAATTATATTAACTATAATAACAAAACAACTCCATATGTAATACATACATAAACAAATTATTTGTAATATATTACAATTAATGCAAAATGTGAAAAATATTCTTTTAATAAATTTTTTAAATTTGAATATAGTTAAATATTTATCAAAGTTTATTTATTAATATATTAATGTGACAAAAAGAATTTTAATCAAGCATATTTTCGTATTAAAATAAAAAAAAACAAAATATAAATATGTATAAAAAACTTTATTTATATATATAAATATATCTTTACTACTTAAGAGATCAGAAAAAAAATTTGTTACAATTTGACATCCTTACTCACGAGCCGCTTCAACCTTGTAAAGAGATGCTCAAAACCAGACAGAACTGACCCAAAGTGCTAAAGACTATCTACGGGTGGGTAAATATGACTCTACCGCATACGACCCTCACCTGTTTTGCTGTCTGATCTCGGGATCTAATTCAGGGGAAAGCGAGGGATGGTAAGGAAACGGAGAAATACGGAAATGACGAAAATGAGAGAGAAAGAGAAAGATGAAGAGAAGCATAAAGCGAGAATAAGGTAGACAGGGGAGCAGAGAAAGAGAGAGAGAGAGAATGAAAGAGAGAGATGGAAAGAGAGAGATGGAAAGAGAGAGATGAGGAGAAGGTGAAATACATCAAGATTGCATCCCCACTCAACATCGCGGAGGACGGGAGAGGACGTTCTCCCCTTCTCGTGGTCGCTGCAGGGGAACGTGAGGGAGATTGTAGGTGGATGAGGAGGTAAAGGACGACGAGAGGGTGGGTGACGGTGGTGGTTGTGGCTGAATTCAACGGGGTGTACCGTCTCTGTTGCCAGCCCCGCCCGTCATATTCCGCGAGGGCCAATCCCGCGAGCTCTTTTTATTAGATCCATAAATCCATCATATCGGCCTCACCCCATGGACCGTACGCCCTCGCGTACTCATTGGTCGGCATTATGATCTCACACCTACGAGATCGCGAGGGTTTATGGTGGTGCGCGATCCGGATCCGCCGCGCCTTTGGCGCATTGCGGACTTTTCTTCACTCCGCCTCGTTATTAATATTGAATTTTTCCTCCGTGAGAAGAGCGATCGGGACGAGAAGGCCGAGAAGCACCCTTCGAGGTGCGCCAAGAACTTGCTCGCGGTGGTGCTCGCGGAGGAGTGGTACGCTCTCGTGTGTAGGTGGGCTCAAAGGGGCACCTATGTTGGTGGGGCACACGAGATGCGCGCGCAAATCTTCCGTACCAGCCTTACCGTGCAGACCACTGTCCACTCTTCGCCACCCGACGTTCTTTCCTCATCGCGCGCCCTACGTTCCGGCGGGACTGACGAGACGTTTCTGCCGGAGGGATCGGAAATTTGCCCGGTAATGCAACCAATACTACGACACATGTGCCCTTAGCAATACTTCAAACGTATTATAGAATATTGGGAAAAAACTTTTTTTAGTCCTTAAAAAAAAGTTTAGATTATCGATTTAGTTAATCTATATAAGTATTGGAAATAAATTTGGTTTTTTTACGTTTGACAATCTCAAGAAAAGGTTTATCGTAAAATGAAAAAATTAAACAGAAATGAAAACAATATGATCACGGCGGAAATATTCATAATTCAAACATGATCACATTGTGTAAACAGGGGTGTTTCTGTTCCCAGAGGGCTAGTTCTCTTGTCCCCGAGGAGCCGCAGGACCGAAAGAAACCGACGATGAGCGGGAAGCGCAGGAGCGGGGAAGACTCGAAGACCATCAGACTGCTTGACGGACGCGAGGATCAATATCCTCCGATACCATACTCCGAAAGCTATATACGAACCCATTTCCACCGCCAATAAAACGCCATACCTACGTGTATTGCGCTATTCGGGCGATTCTCTTCCTGGCCTCCTATTGGCCGTAAAACACTGGTCGGCTGAAAGGTTGAATTTTATCGCGGGGAAAGAAATATCGATGTAAAGGAGAGCAACTCAGGGCGGTACGGTATATACGTATATATAAACAGTCGCTATGTCTGTTGTGCGTTACAGTAAATGTGTCGGCGAAACGTTTCGCGTTTTCCATGATCTCAAAATGAGAAAACGTAGAACAATGTTTATACCCTTAAAAGTACTTATGTTTCTAATTAGAACAGCAAGATTAGAGCATACAGGCTAGTCCGTAAACATTTACACAATTAGTATTTAATAAATATGGTAAAATATTTAAAAATAAGTACGATAAAAAAGATTTATATTATTTCCAATTAATATGACCTACAGTAAATATTTGATATCATTTTTCAAAAAAAGAATTAATAAAATGTTTCAATAAACCGATTATTATATCAGTAACTGATGAAATATCATCAATGAAATGTCATCAGTTACTGACATAGTAATCAGTATAGCAAGTGTTTTTTTAAAACACTTTATCAATTCTTTTTTTTTCAAGAGATTATAAAGTAAAATATATTTCACATATATTGTGAAATTGCAAGTAACTATTTCCGGAAAATCAATGCGCGTTAAAAGCACACTAAAGACTCATTTGAACATTGAACTCATAAATTGCGTAATATGATATTTATGAAATTTCTTGTGGTCTGCGTTTAAATTGTCATATTTGAAACAAATGGGAGACAATATAACACTTAATTATTCAATCTTTTTCTCACTTAATATATTCGTGAAATCTAGTTTTAACCGCGAATACCACCCAGATATTTCGGAAACGGAACGCCGAGATAGAAGAATCCCGTGAATATGGATAAGACACCCTGGCGCAATCTCATTGGAAGATCCGCGGCTCCAATCATAAGACGTACCGATATCGCGTTACGCTATGATATGACATTATCATAACGCGGCCGGTTTATTATTGGTCGCGGGTGCGCCCTACTCTGCCTCCTTCGCTCCTTCCTTTCTTCCGTTCTTCCAGCCACCCCCGAGCCATGCCACGACGCATACGTTTCTCGGTTGGTGAGGTGGGGCTCCGAGCCCCCCTATCCGCTACTACCCCGCTGCCAACTGCCGCTTCCCCTTCTAGCCCCAACCGCCCTGCCGCCATCTCCCCGCCGTCCTGGCCACCCTCCACCCCCGCCGAATTATGAGGATCAATACACGAGGAAGCTTGCAAGGGCAGCGCCGACGCTACTCGTTTGTCGACCTTCTTTGAGCGTGGATCTTCTTCGCTGGACACCCGTAGGAATGACGGCATCTCGGTCGCCAGCTTCCTCGCACGCACCATTTTTTTTATCCCAACATCCCATTCTTTTATGTGACTGGCTATTATACATACAACTATACGCTCTTGCAATATAATATGTAATACAGTAATCGTGTAAATGTTTTTTTTAATTATAATTTTTAATTTTCCCTTATAATTGATAAAATTTTAAGAGAGAAATTATAAAATAAGATTATCAAATACTTTTACGAAATCTAAAAAGATCGTTGGCCAAATTCTTCTACTACATTACATTTATCGACCTTCTTCGTCTCACTAAATAATGTCACTGCCTTCATCAGCTTCTTCCCATGTGTAGTCAATCATTGTTACTCTGACATTCTGCCTTCTTTACATGCATAAATATACTGACATATGTACAATATATATATATATATATATATAATATTAATATGTCATGTATCTTAAAATAAATTATTATTATATAAATTGTATCGATTTTGACTTTATTACATTATGTATTATTTCCATTATAATAGATTTTTTGGCCATGATGCATATATGTCCAATAAAATTTCATTAGAATTCCCATTTACACGTGATTTATGCCTCATTTATAGCGCAAAAAAATGTTAAATTTTGCTATATTGTTTCCTTGCATACACATACACAAAAATTTAAGATCTTTACACTTACAAATTTTGACATAACTCTCGAATTAAACATCTCTTTCTGCTACTTTTTAACAGCATGATAATGATGATCAATTTACAAGTATCCGATACCTGATACATTTACGTACAAATTGTTTTAATTGAATTAATAGTAATTAGATAGATGTAAATGATACAAATGCATGTACATACATAAACATTTTCGCACATGATTTCCCAAATATTTTTATCACATATAAAATTCCATTTCATATCACCCTCCCAAAAACTTGTGGAAATATTGTTCATATTAAATTTTTTAAAGACAAATAAACAAGCTACCTTCTTTTATGTATAAAAATGCTAGTTAATCAGCAATTTCTTATTATTCAATTCAATATCTGATTTAAATAATATACTTTAAACATAATAAATATTAATATTTCTTATTAAAATTATGTTCTAATATTTAAATATATATTCAAGTTCTAATATCTAAATTTCTGTGTATATATCTCTCGTTTACAAAATTATTTTTATTAATAACATTCTTTTATCGATGTTTTCGATATAATGTCTTTTTTCAACAAAAATACAGAAGCAATTAATTTCTGATTAATTAAAATAAATAAATAAATATTAAAAATTAGATGCTTCTAAATGAACGAGATAAAGGTCGGAAAAGAAAATAGACATAAAGCTAAATTTTTCAATTAGTTTTGGTTTGAATTTAATTAGAGAATTCGCTTCAGGAGTAAGAATAATATTTACTTTTGTATTCTGGCTTTAATTAACTCTCTTCTTTCTATTGTGCGATAATATTAAATTAATTATACAAATCCATTATAAAAACAATTTTTAAAAATCAAAGTGACTAACAATAATTTTTTATCAAATGGTAAAATTTGCATATGTTATCGTTTATATTGTAACAATTATAAGTGCTTTCCTACAATGGAACCTATTGTGTAAAATTCCTATGCAAGGATGTCTATGTGCAACAACAGTAAGAGAGAATCGGATAGACAAACTCGGCACGAAGCACCCGCATGGTCTCATATGTGCGTGGCTAGCATTATATCGCAGAACAATCGATACATACCGTCAGCACACGATAGAGCTCGAATTCCCGGCCCCTGTTGGCCGAACTAAGCCAACCGACCCCGCACTGCTGCCGTTCGACAACCACAAACTGCCTAGTTCTCCAACATTCGCGTGTCACTTTGCATATCTTACAAGACGACGACCACAATCTCAAAACCATTTGAGCCACCTCTCTGTTCTCTATAAATCGTAGGATCTCCACGAAATCATTTTGATTTCTATTTCTAAAGTCTGTTCTATACAAGTTTCTTTTCACATAATATTATTATATTTATATAATTCTAACAAGAAAATTCTAACAAGAAATCGTACAGTCCTCAACTCGGAAATTTAAAAAATTATAAAATTTTGGCAGTACATAAAGGATAGCCTGACATGTAATAAACAATTTTTTTTGCTGTCCAAATTCACCCTCAAGGGGTAAAATAAATCTCTGAAGATTAATTTATTTTTTGTTTTTATTTTATTATTCATCAACATAAGGAGATAGAATAAAATTTTAAAGAAAAAATTTACTACTTTTAAGATTTAGGAAACTTATCAGTTGTTTAAAAAATTATAACAAATATAAACAAAAGCAGGAATAATATATTTTCAATATTTTGATAACTTCATGATGAAAATTGCTAAATAAAATTAGCTCATTTTTCATTTTTATTTTATTATTTATCAACAAAAGAAGATAGACAAAACTTTAGAGAGAAATTTCTTTTAATAAGAGATTTATTGAAAATTAGAAAACTTATTAATTGTTTAAAAAATTATATAAAATATATCAATAACAGCATCAATTTGTTTAAAAAAATTTTTTTAATAATTAATAAGTTTCTTAATCGATAAATTTTATTTAAAAAAAAAACAAATTTTCTTTCTAAAATTTTGTTTTATCTTCTTTTTTGTTGATGAATAATAAAATAAAAATGGGCTAATCTTCAGAGATTGATTTTACCCCTTCAGGGTGAATTCGGGCAGCAAAAAAAGAATGTTTATTATATGTCAGGATATACTCTTGTACTGATAAAGTTTCATAATTTTTGGTATTTCCAAATTGGAGGTCCTTCCATGTAAGATACTTTTAAAATCACTTATATTTATTTTTGCTATAAGCTTTAACAAATTTTAACAATCAAATCGGAGAAATGATTGCATGATATTATATATTGAAAATGATCGTTAACTCTCACGCTTATTATGTATGTTAACATGCATTAGCATATACAATGCAATTATCGAAAGCAGTTTCTCAGCGACGGATGTTTTATCCTTTATGATGCTCTGTATAGTATCCTCAGTCAAATGCAATAGCCACGTCGTAACTCGGAGATGTCGCGAAGAAAGCTTCGTTTCATAGGCAGCGTTTGGAAGGTGCTAGAGGATGGTGGTGGTCCGTCAGTCGAGCGAATGGGCGTAGGTGTTCGCTAGTGGTAGTAAAGTAGTGGAGGAAAGGACGGGTAGGAACCGTCCGCGGGAAAAAGGAGAAAAGGGAGTGAATTTTTTATCGGTAAAAACTCCATTAGAGAGAGAGAAGCGACGGTGTTTGTTATTGGTCATCCTCGGGGAGAAGATGGAAGGGTAGGGTAGAGGGCCTTGTCCGGCGCAGAGATATCCATCGATCCGAAGGACCGTAGATCCGCCACCATCCTCAATTCTACCCCCTTCTTACATTCTATATCCTAGGGAGGATCCTCCTCTCTTTACCCACTGTCGGCTCCTATGAGGGTGAAACGGAGAGAGAAAGAGAGAGAGAGAGAGAGAAAGGGAGAGAAGCGTTCGTCCCTTCCTACAGGAGCTCTACGTACGTACGCAGGCAAGCATCTACAATGTTCCTTTGGCGCGGGTGGTATCAAAGAAATCAATTACCCAGCAACACACACGTGAGTCCTACAGCCGATCTCCACACGGTCCACCCAACCTAGCTCGGTCTTCGCTCTTCCCCACTACGGAGGCAGTACCGAGCACTCACGCCCTCTCTCCAGGCGTCCATCTTTTCTGGAGTGCCACCCCCTGCGTCTCACATATTTATTTTATACTGCCCGCACCTCGTACGACCATTCCACGGCCCCGGGATGGAATTCTTTATCAAGCCTCTCTCCTAACGTAGAACCTCCGTCTCGTCTATCGTTTCGACCGTATGCGCTCTCGATTGAATCGAGCTGATATTGAATTGTCGAACGCGTTTATTTTCACAAAAGCTATGCAGCGTTTTGATTTCACTATGGCTTGAAATTATTTATCATTGAATAGGTGACAAAAATGTTATATACTCTTTTAGAAGTAATCAAGTACATAAAATATATCCTTTTCTTTGATTCATTTGCAAGTCCAAACGTCACGACATATCAATCGAAAGTTTCGACATACTTAAAATCAGCATCTGTTTATCAAATTGCGTAAAACTAAAGCCAAATCTTATAGCAATGCATGGTATTAGTCTAAACTAAAAATGGTCCTTCGTAGTAGCGTCGCCTTCGAGAGACAGGCTCGGAATCAAATGGATTGCGAATGGACGGAGAACAGTGAGATCTAGGAGCGAACGAGAGGAGACAATGGTAATGGTATAAGAGGAAAAAAAGAGAGAGAAAAGCGGAGAAAGCAGGAAAGAGAGAGAAGATAGGGCAGACAACAAAAAAGAGAAAGAAGAGAGGAACGGAGAAAAACAGAGCCTCAATGTGGCATGGGAGGATAGAGGACGGCAGTCGGAATAGCCTCAACTGGACAGCACGTGGACGACTGGACTACCTACTTTTATATCGCTCGGGAAATAATGGGATTCCCATCATGAAGTGGATTTCCCTTGGGAGCCAGTGGACATCGATGCACCCGTCAAGAGATCCAACACCATCCGACGCCCGTATCCTCTATCGGTCTCCCGCACCCCCGACGTTCATCATTCGTGCCCTCCCATACTCATTCACCTGTTCGGAGCTCGCGTCGTCCCGCGTTACACTTCGTTGGGTTAGAAAAATGACCGGAGCTAAGTTTGAAGGATCGTAATGGTATCCCAATTAATTTAATTAATTAAATTTCTCGTATAAGTTCTTTTTCTTGATCCCCTGATTTACATGTACGATTGTTGAAATTCAAAATGCTGACAAATTAAAGAAACCTATCTAATAAAAGTGCAAGTTACCTAAATATTTTCTAAGCAAATCATTCGCAGGTTTTAATTCGAGATTTAATTTATCGTTAGTCAAAGAGACCCAAGAAGAGACCTTTGTAGATAAATCTTAAAATTGTAACTGACTTTAAATTTTGCTTATAGCAATGCATAAATTCCAAAAAATTCACTGAACAGTTCATGTTAAATATGACTAGTAAATTGGTGTTGATAAGAATTGTGTCACGTCAATATTTACTAAATTATTTAAAAAAAAACAAAATAGTATTCATTATCGCCTTCCTTCTTCTATACACTTTCTAATTATTTTCAATCATAATTAATTAATTTTATATTGCATAAACGCGATCACTTGGGGTGATTTTTATACTCTAATTAAAAGTCACTATTATTAATTGCATATTATTGATTATTGTACTTTATTCAAGTAACTCATGCTGATTTGATACATTTCCTAAACACTTATACAATAATAGATACATTTAAGAAACATATAAAATATTTATGAACATATATAAAACGTATATGAACCATCAAATGTTACTTGGGTTAATATTTCAGATTTTTATGTATTTAGATTTACTCAATATTTTCTAAAAGAAAGTAAGGAAATATTTAAAAATTAGAAATGGATTCTCCATCAGTAAAGACAACTGTAAGTGAACTTTTATTTTCTTGTTGCTGGAAATGTAAAAATCATTCCAAGTGATTATTTTCGAATTAAAAGATGTCACAAAAAAACATATGTTTGCTTTTCCTTGTACAATCTTTATTCGTATAAACGGAAAAATAATAAGATAAAAAATAATAATAAAAAAAAAATAAAAAATAATTAAAAGATAATTTTCACATTATTTTCTTTTATAAAAAGTGAAGTTATGGAAATGCAAAAAAAATTGCTCAAATACATATATA
>QKQZ01046693.1:698-52443 GCA_003595255.1 Solenopsis fugax
CGTCAAGAGGCATCCGAACTGTCTCGTTAAAAAGCGCACACGAGGCCGGCGGCGGGCGACGGGCGGCGGCGTTTCGAGTTTCGTGATTTGGTTCGATGAACGCGCGAGGGAGCCGATATTAAACCGAAGAGAAACAAAGACGCAGCCACCATTTCGCCCTCAGCAACGCAGGCAGGATGGCGGCGGTGGCGGCGCGGCGAGTCCCTCGGGAGAGGATTACCGGGGTCCACGAGGTTGGGATTACTCGCATGGGGTAGCTAACGGAACACAGGGCTGATTGAGAACATCCCTAATTCGCCACGACAGACTCCATCCGCCCGTGTGCGCCCATAAAAAAGCCCGGCGTCTTCGCTCCACTCTCGCGCACCTTTCTCCAATCGATACCCAAGCAGAGACTCGACCGACCACCGAGCGATCGATTTCGATCGCGTTTCGCATTTATCTAAAGTAAAGGTACTTACCAGCGATTGTGTTCAGGAACATCAGATACTCAAAATTGGATATCTCCCGACGCTGCCACTTTTGAGTCATGTTAGAGCTTCTCATCAACTGTCGCGGCGACATCAACGAGGCCCGTCTGTAAAATAAATTAATTTTATCGATTATAGTAGCCGCATCGCACATTTATATTTACATTTATATTTAAAATATATTAATAATTGATGGATCAAACTCAACTGATCAATGCAGAAAGAGCACAAGTCACGTTTTTTTAAGAAAAGCACTTTGACTCATTGAACTTAAAACAGATAGACATGTTTTCAATGCAAATGTGGCACTTGTTCAGATTTCACTCAAGAACTCGTTTTCTTTTTTTTTGTTCCCTCTCTTCTTTCTTTTTATTTAACATGTTTGCTTTTTTATTTTCATATTAAACTCTTTAGATTTCAAACAAAATGATAATGCATTTACCTCTTTTTTATTTAAATGACTTCTTTGACTCAATCATAGTCTATGTAGTCTTTATTTAATATTATGTTTATTGTAACGTTGTTTAATCTAATCCAAAATTTTAATTACGTATTTAACATAATTAAATGTTAAGTATATGCGGCTAATGAAGACAGTATACAGTCGAAACTTGTTTCGCCATACGTTTCATTAATTAACATATTAAATTTGTATTATTTATTAAATACGTATTTGTATTAATTGTGATAATATTAATTTCAAAGTCTTTGTGTTTTGAATTTTGTTCAATACAAAATTGAGTAAGACTTTTTTTATTCCTGGTTCCTTCTAATTACATCAAAATAATAAATTTGAAATTTATCACATGCTTGATATTTTTAATAATAAAGTAGTAAGATACAAAATTCATGTTTTAATTCTTTTACCAAAGTTGAGTATAGAAAAAGAACAAGACAAAATTTGAAATTGAAATTTTTCATTTAATACACAAACGTTTCAGGAATCAGGAATGTGTCAAAAGTATTATTAAATGTCATATTTAAATTTCTAAAAGTAATGTTAATCTTTTACTGTAACTAAAGTTAAACAGTTTTCTGTTTAATACTAAAAAAATTGAAATACGTGTCTCGTGCACTTTCTGCACTCACTCATTTAAGATACTATATCATTAGCAAGTAAGGAAAATGATCAATAATTAATACAAGTCAATTAAGAAGACTAAAAAAACTAAAAATAATTCAAATAAAAAGAGGCTGACAATGGTCTCTTATATATATTATATTTCTTATATATATTTATATTTATTCTTATTAATTTTTCAGTCGTTGTAATGTTATCATATTATTTTGTCATTTTATTTAGTTTATATTTCATTAAATTTTATGTTTCTCTCTCGACTTTTTATTCTAAAGATTATTGTTTTATGCTAATGAAGATTTATTGTTAGTAAAATCGAAACGTTATTAACACGTATTAATTTTGCAATTTTTATTCATTCATTTGATAATTTTTAGTTTTTTCACTCTTTTCATCGTATCATCAATTATGTTCTATTCTTTCATTATTGAAATATCAAATACTTTTCTTAATAAAATATAAAAAACTTACTAATTATACCTTAATGAAAAATAAAGTATAATAACACAAGTTTCATCAAAGTCATTCCTCGATTAATTCACTTTAATTATTTTAATTAATATCGTGAGTCGTGAGTCGTGAGTAAAGTAACAGTTGCGATCGTTCAATCAATTTTTCATTTTTTTGCATGACTACAAAGTTGTCAACGATATTATTAACGATTTCATGTATGAATATAAAATTTCACTTCATCTTGTTTTTGTCACGCGTATTTAAAACGTATCTCTGCTCGTTAAGTTGAAATATGAAGGATTACGTAGACATATGTAAATGAGAATATCTATATGCATATGCTTAAATCGTGTCGAAGAGCTACACGCGCCAACAATGAAGTATATTCATAATCGAAACAAGCCCGGACGACTTATGATTTGCCGCCAAAATGGTTTGCTGGCGTAATTGCGTGCCAGATTGCGGGCCGCATTGCGAAACGTGTCACTTCTTGGCATCGCGCAGCGCGCTTTAATTGCCGAATCAAACGAGCGGTGCATCAGCTTTGATACGCAATTAAGACGGCGGGTCGGGCTCAATTCGCAAGGGCAATTACGTCAAGACGCGCTCACCGGCACTTTGCGTTCGCGCCATAAAGCCCGTCGCGCGCCTTTACGAACGCGAGGATCGCTGATTTAGGATTTATACGGGAGACTTTAACGGGCGTCCGTCCTTCAGACGTTAAAGGAGGGCACATCACAAGGAGGGCCGCGACGGCGGCCGGACGCATAAATTCAATCCTTTGGATTCATCTCGCGTAAATTTCATGCGAGCGTGAAAACTTCCAGTGCGATCGGCAAAGTGCCGGCTGCGTTTCTCGAATCATAAATGTCGAAACGAAATGTAATCATTCTTTCACGTGAAAACTTCGGCATGTATTATTCGTTAGATTCTTCAGCGATTTATGCATATATACCCTGTTGCAAATTCTTGTATGTTCCTGTCCGAAATTCGTATGTAAAATTTTTCCTACAAAATCTCGCAAGACCTTCCTTACAAAAATTATACAAATTCTTGTGAGATCTCGTGAGAAAAATGTTCACATACGAATTTCGGACAGGAATATACATGAACATACAAGAATTTGCAACAAGGTAGTTAAAATAAACGTGTATGAAGTACGACGATGTAAACAAAGTGCAATTGTCGTACATTCATAAATCGTGCGTGCGATCAAGGCTCGATTTTAAAACTATTCGCGTTAGTACTATTTCCGTGTAGTAGATAGATTAATGTTCACGGTCGGTAGATGTAAATTAACATGTCACCGATATACTAAAAAAAACGCCTAATTATTGTTGAGAGGAATATTAATAAATAAATGTACAAACGCGCGCGCGCGTGTTACGGAAATGGTCTTATGGAAATTAAATCCTCAATATCTCTACCGCTATAAGACATTTTTGTATGTAAATATATTTATTTATGACAGTCGTACTCCATATATCGTATTTCAAATATATTTATTTTAACTAAATATACATAAATCACTAAAGAATTTACATTCTGCTAATTAAAATTGCATAGGAATTGAGGATATTTAGCGTGAGAAACGGCTATATTAAATATTTATGATAGCGTGTCATAATCCCATTTTTTATGTGATGTTCGATGATCTTACGAAACAAGTAACACACTTAATTTTGGATAATATATATGTACATACACTGTCATACATAATAATAAACAATTCTTTTCGAATTTTATGGAGACATTTTATAGAATACATTATGTCCATCGTATTAAATTTTAATAACAGTTATATGTAATAAACAATAATCCGTTATATCAGATTGACGGAATTAAAACACGAGACTAGAAGGCCGAATAATAATTTCTAATTATTCGGCACCAAGAACCTTATGACTGACACGGGTCTTCTAGAATCATGTTTTTATATATAATAAATAGAAAAAATCAACATTTTTAACATTGAATAAAAATTTTTAATATTGACTATCTTAATATGATCAAAACTGCGATAAAAATCTAAAATTGCTCATTAAGATTATATTAAAATTCAATTTGTTTAAAATTAATTAAGAAGAATTATAATATTTCTTTGAAAAAATTAAATGATGCGGCTTACTAATTAAACATTAACTAAAGAATTTTTTCTCGTCAATGAATACGTTTCCATACGTCACGATTCGAATTTGCATTTTACATAATTATTTCGGTTAACCAGGAATTTTCTCTCTTCTCAGATCAGTCGAGAGAACGTCAGCGTCGTATATTTATGGCCGATGTATCGTTCTTGCCGGCTGTCTCGTATATAGGAACGTTCTAATGGATGGATCGAAACGCGGATACGCGAACCTCTGTTCTTGCCGCCAACTCCTGCCGACCTATGGGAGACTTTGTATCCTGCGAGAATCTCTCTAATGCTTACGACATCACAATACGAGAAAGACAGGGAATTTCGTGCAGGGACGAATTTTGCGTCCTTGCTGTCTTTTCTACGCTCGCTAATATTGCCATACTTTCATTTTTTCAGATGTACATATGTTGGTTTTTTTCATACATACTTATCTTACAAGAAAAGAGTAAATAATTAAGCTAAAATATTATAAATAATAAAATAATGTAACCGGTCAATAGATGTAAAATAATAAAAACGCTATTGTGCTACAGAATTTTACTTTTTAATGTATCTTCAGTTTCAAATTCAATGGCATCTACAAAATAATAAGAAAGTAATAAGCATATGTGCGTAATAAATAACGCGTTATTTCCTACCGTGTAAAAATACTATAGTAAATAAAAATCCTCATTTAAGATATGTATGTGATAAAAACATACATATGTGAAACAAGTGTAATGTAATAAAATGGAAAAAAAGATACTTGTGTGTGATAGTAGTTTCCAATATTATCGCTTATTAGCGATATGACCGATACATCTTATTGCTTTCAAGAATCAGTTCAATGCAAAATCAATTATCCAAAAATATTCTCTATTTTATTTTTATTCTCTCCTTGATTTACTAATAATTAAAATATCTTCTCATTCTTTATTTATTGTTCCTGTAGTTGGAACATATGTTGGAAATGATAAATATATCTGTGTAGAAAGAAGCGCTTCGAATGCGTCCCTGGAATCGTCTTTCCGAAAGGGACAAAGAAACGGGGGAATGCGACGAGCATGTTTGGAAGTAGATTCCGAGATCCTTCCTTTCCTTGGAACAGCAGAAGCGCTTCCTTCCTCTAGGCAGTTATCTCGCTTACCTAGTCTGGGGTATCCCGTATTTGATGCCAACACCGACCCGCGGTAGCGCCTTGATCATCTTTTTCACCGTCGCCCCGTCCGAGAACGCGAACAGGATCGAAGCTGTGGACAAAAAGGTGTTAAAGTGTGAATTATAAGCGAGTCCGGTTTCAAGAATACGTCAACGTCAATCATTCGAACGATGAACAAGAGGGAGAAATAAAATCCTTTCTCGTTTTAGAAATCTAACTTTTCAATTTCGGACATGTATTCACATGTATAAAAATATCGATATGAGTTATAGTTTAATGAAGACATTGTGGCAAAGATAAAGTGGTACCATTGACTTTAGATTCTGCGAATATTACTACTTCAATCATTTAATTAATTTTATTAAGGCATCAGATTGTGATGATAAATTAATAAGTATAATTGTACTCAATTTATCATACAATAGCTAGGCTTGTAATAAATTTACAGACTTTAAAATCGATTAACTTGTTCCCGTGGAATGATAGAAAGCGAGAAAAAGACCCAATCGTTTGGAGTGCGTTTGCGACGTTCCCCCTGAGAGTTCAAAGGGTAGCGTGCGAGGAGATGGTTACCATAAATACTTCCTAGTAATTTACCGAACTGTCTGTACACGAAAGCAAAATACTCATTTTAATCTCAATTAAGAGAGAAGAAGAATTCAATCGTTTTATTTATATACGTATATAAATAAAATCAAACGTTTTTTTATACATATGTATATATTTTAAAATCAATTTTTTTTCTTTTTCTTCTGAATAAATAGTTGGCATCGATTCATGATTTTAATAAATATCGTATAAATATTTCCCCAAGCAATGTAAATCGACCTTCTTGATTGTACACTCGTTTTTTTAATTTTAATTTCACATAATAGGAGTGAGTTGTCAAATGCGTACCACTTATTTTATATTATATTTCGCATTAAGTGCTGTTTTGAAAAATCAAAGTTTGAAATTGTAGCTTGAAGTTTCAGTCATTTATTATTACAAGTTAAATCTTTCAGTAATAACAAATTAATTTGTTGTAAGCTTCTCTGTATCCGTACTGCAAAAGGTGTGATTAAAAAAACAAAAATGTACCTTGGTTCCTTAAACTGTATCTTCTTTAATGATAATGAATTTATGAATCAAAATAATTTAAAAATATAAGGAACTATTAACTAACATTTATTTTATTAATAATTTATAAAGCGATCAAATATTCAATGATTAATAAATAACAATAATGAAATATAAGAACATTGAGATAAATCTGGAATTTATTTTTGTATTGACATGTTTTTATTCATAGCAAATTACTGGTTTTACTATTATCACTTATCAATCTTATATTAGTATCATTTCTTTATAGTAAAATTTGTGGTGGTACGAATTAGGAAACTTGATAGAGTTTATAAAAATATCGATTTAATTTTTATAATAATTGTAAATATGTACATACAATAAACGTAAAATATTCTATAACAAGTCTTTTATGAAAATATAACAATTCAAAATAAAATTGCATAATTACGTTATTACAAGCTGTATAAGTTGAAAATTCACATAAGATATACCTGATTTTCTAAAATATTGATAGCACATACAAAACAAAATAAAAGTGTTAAATTTTTTCTGTATAATTTATTTCTGTATAACTTATTTCTTATTAACTTTTTATTTTTGTCTCACTAAATGTCGCTTATATGAAATAAAAATGTAAAATATTGAATAGATATACTTTAGGTCGGTACGCATTCAGTAACTTTCCCCTCTTACGCACATTTATTACGCATGCAGTAATGTATATTCTTTCCAGCTGTTCCGCGTTTTTCTTCGAATTCACACACATGCTGGTATACGCGCGTATTACTAATCATTTAACTATTAAGATTCGCACGCCTCTAATGTGGTAAGCAGATGCTCCAATCACTTTGTCGCAGAAGCCGCCCTTATCTGTGGCGACATTCGGAATTTTCGATAAAGTAAATTATGCGAGCGGACATGAGGTAGCGTGTTGAGAAGCAGTAATCGTAAGAGAGCCGTCTTGCAGGCTACTAACTGCTACTTTCGATAACGAGGAGGTCCCTCCACGTAATTTCGGATGACCGTAACGTAAAGCATGTGGCCCGGTGACCGAAAGTTACATCGCGGCCGTATTATAAAGTAACTCATCCTCGGTTTTTATTGTTCGACGATTTATCGCGAGAGAGAGAAAGAGAGAGAGCGAGAGGAGACCCGCGATTCGTGCGTGTTCCCCGGCGTTTTTCGACTAACGAACGCGCGTTTCCAGTGATTTTTTTAATGAACGGCGAAGGCACCTCGCAGGGATGACATTCCACCGCTAACGTCTCCTCACGACGACGACGCATCGAAAGTCAGGATCAGATTAGAATCGGGGAACGCTTGGGAATTTATCTGCGCCCCGTAGAAATAATCAGCGGGATAGTGGCCCGAGGCAGGTATAAATAATTCTCTCGCGCGGAGTTTGTTACACGATACGGCAATCCGCCTCGGATAAACAAAAAATAAACAATTGTTAACGAATATGTTATTATTAGTAATTACGCGAGCCCGATAAATCCATTAATGTAGAATATAATTTCAAATTATTAACATGTATTTTAAACTCTAGTGTAATTAGAAAGTTTTGGTTAAACAATATGAGCTAAAAGTTATCGAAATTTAAAAACTAAAGGCTTCTCTATGTTCATTATTTTTTTTCCTAATCAACATTAAAAATTTTAGTCGCAAATGCCCGATTTTTTATTATGAATCAAAATTTTCATTGTTTTCATCTTTGCAGCTAGTTCCATGGTTTTTGTAGTAAAAATTACTATATTTTGCTGCAGTTTTAAATAAATAACTTTTAAATGAGTAAGCGGATCTAAGTAAATTTTTGCACGAATATTTATTAATATATATATATATATATATATATATAGAGTTTTATTAATATATTTAAAAATTTTGATTTAATTAGTAATGCTACTTTTTCATTAAATTTGCAAATAAGTACTAAAAAACGCGATTTTACATAAGAATCAAGAGTAAACAAAAAATTAAATAACTTTTAAACCAATAAGTGAATTGTGCTCAAATTTTACACAGATACTCAAATGTAACTAGAAGATTCTATAAAATTTTTATATTTTTGATAATGTTTTGAGATATGACTCGTACATCCTTAACACATGAATGTAAAAAAGAAATTATTGTTGATGTGTCAAAGAGTAGTGATAGATTTATTTTATTCCAGAAAAATATTAGAAAATGTACCACAATATGTACAATTTTAAATATAACATTATACAATTTATATTTCCCACAAGTAGTTTTTCCTATTATATTTCGTAATGACAGAAGAGAAATAATGTTATACTATACAAAAGAACAAAAAGAAGAGTTTTTCACACAACTTTTATACAGTAAGACTAACGAACAAATTGTTAACATCACACAATAAAATTACTAAACTTGAACTTCGAAAATCTCATTTCGTTCAGAATTATACTAAATTCAAAATTGTACCACCTTACCTTATAAAATTTTGATTTTGTCTCAAAATTAATATGAAATCGATGTATTTTAATCAATGCTGCAGTTTCACGTTAATTCCCGATTAAAAGTTACGCTATCATATGTGCGGGATTGCGAGAAGCTATCAAAGTTAGATTACTGCGAAATAAAGTACAGAGAGCAACGGCGGCAGGTGCGCCTGCGGAATTGAATAACAAAAATGAGTTTAGAAAGAGACATACAAATGCGGGCGAGATATTTATTGTGTAAAAACTAACTCGCGGGCGCAACACCTTGCGGCGAGTTCAGGATTCCGCCGCCGTTCGTCGGATTAGATCGCGTCCTCGTCGCGCAAAATAACGCGAAAGGGAACACGGGGAGTCGGCAAGAAACGGAATGCTCTCTCGTCCGAAAGCGGCGCGCTGATTGAGGACGAACAAAACGAGAAGAACGCCGACACTTACTTCTGCTGGCGAGGAAGATCTCGATGGCCACATTTTGCAGTAGGTAACGCCGCGAGAAGATCGCACGCACCTCGGAGAAGTACCATTTTCCGTGCAAGTGGTCGCAGTACTTCAGCACCTGGAACAGAAATTAGAAACATGCTCCTTTTATTAATCATTTTAGATTGAAATTTGAAAGAATCAGACAGTGTTCAAATAATACACACACATCTGTACATCTGAAAAAAATGTTTGATTATAACTACCAAATGTATAGTGAAATAGTATCAATTAAATATTTTCTCAATATAACCAAAAATAATTTTATTTTACTAAATATTTAGAAAAGTAAAATTATTTTTGGTTACATTGACCAAATATTTAATTGATACTATTTCACTATACATTTGGTAGTTATAACCAGTCTCTTTTTTTCAGTGTAGTATTATTTGTAATATTTTGTAATATACGATTTCATTCGTTTAATTATGAAGCAGAGTTAACTTACGTATTTTAAAAGGTGTCCTTCGGTTGGCTTTAGACTGTTACTATCTTACTACTGTCATTTTCATATAAGTTTGCTAAATTAAAAAGTGTTTTGCTAAATACTTTTGCTAAATTCTTTGCAGTATTTCAAAGCTTATTAGCATTAATATTATTAAATTGATCACCAATTAGGGCCTGTCAAGACCGAAGGTATTTCAAGAGAGAAAATATTCAGCGCGCAGTTTGCTATACCGAAAAATGTACATAAATTCTCGCTAAAATATTATTATGCATTGAGATCCAGCTCTAACCGAATAAAGGATTATTTCTACTTAATTGTGTATTCACATAAATCGGTCAATTTTTACTTATTAATGTTTATACTTTCTCGTGATTAATTTATCGCAATGGACGAGATACAACTTTATTATTATAGTAATTATTTAGCACAATGGTCGAGATATACCTTTCGCAATGATAATTAAATGACCGTTTCCCAGCGTCGCAAGGAAAATAACCATTGGGGTCCAAGACAGGATGGTCCGAGGATACGGGCGCATGGCTGAATATAAGAATGCAACCGCGCGATGCAGTGAAGTGTGATGTGATATAGTGAGACTAGTGCCGGTTGCAAGATGGCCGTCATGGTAGGAGGAGCCTCCTGCTGAGTCGAGAATCGATCCCAGGACCTCGCGGACTTGCGCTCTCGAACGAGTCGTGAACAACTCGTTGGCGAAAGAGGGAGAGAGGTGGAGAACAAAAAGAACGAGGTTCGGCGAGAGAGTGTGCGCAGGGTGGAAAGGAAAAAGATCTCCCGGCATAAGAAAGAAGGGAGGCAGGAGGGAGACAAAGTGAGGGATCCCGGATTTACCACCCCGCATCTAACAAGGCCTTCAATTTTTGCCTCTTAATGAGGACGTATCGTGCCGCCGCGATGTCCTTACGCGCGGCGAATGAAATTATCCTCGAAATAATCCGCCGAAATGATCCATTCAGCTGATTACCCTCGAGAGGTTCCCGCGGTCAGAAATGCCAATAAGATGGTATCTGCGGCCCTCCTCGTTTGTTAAGGCCGCCTTTTGCGATAAAAACGCGAGTATTGCAAACGT
The DNA here is from genome assembly GCA_003595255.1 of Solenopsis fugax. Classification (NCBI taxonomy): domain Eukaryota; kingdom Metazoa; phylum Arthropoda; class Insecta; order Hymenoptera; family Formicidae; genus Solenopsis; species Solenopsis fugax. Next base: position 11,514 of record QKQZ01046693.1, read on the forward strand.
AAGCGTAACCAGAAATGTTGTCCAACTTATCGGAGCCGAACATCGGTATCTGAAGACACCTTAGCGTCGTGTTCGTGTAATTATTTTACTATTCTTCAAAAGCGCGTTTCACTCGCAAGTTGAGTAGTTAAATGTACACTTCGCAAGCATCTCGATAATTTTATAGCAGTAGCAAAGGAATTCCAAGGAATATGAGAATCGTACATACGCGCACATACGTGCATATGAAAGCTGTATAATTACGTACAAATTGCACAAAGCAAAAGAAAGAAATAAATATCAAAATTCCTTAAGGAGACAGTCATCAAATTTTAACAAGCAAAAATGGATAACATTCGATGTTAAGACTAATGATAATAAATGCAATTGTTTCAATTAAAACAAACAAACAAACAGATCGCCAATAAAGAGAAAAACACTAGTAAAATATAAAAATTATTGCATTTTCGAATATAAATATTTTAATAAATCTAACATGTTTGTATATTTTACAATGTTCTATTTCGTAATGTCTTCACAAGAACGTTATCGAGCCTAATCATCAAAGTAAATTCCTTGCACGATCCCTCGATGTCAGACGTGCGAGAAATAAGTCAAATTCGTTAACGAAGAAAAAAATAGAGATGTCGAAATATGTTTTGAATCATTGGACGCATGTTAAAAATTATTCATAACGTGCCATACATGTCAAAATTATACAACACAAGTGATTTCGAATCTTTGAATCATAAATGTCATATCACTCATTTGCAATATCAATGACATAACTAAAAAAAAATTAAGTGTTTTAGTTTAAATGTTTTGAATCGTTAAAATCTTGTATACCCAGAGAAAAGTTATATTTAAATTGAAGAAATAGTTTCTTTAATTTGGTTTTTTTAAGTGAAAATATCTTGGAGGAAAATAAAAATTTATTTGATTCCAAAAAATGACATTATTAATCTTTTATAAAGTAAATAAATTATTTGTTCTAATTATTTGTTTAATATAAATAATTTTTTAACTCAAAGAAAGTACTGACAGAAATGTAAGAAATAACTATTATGTAAATTTTAATAAAAGGAACAACCAAAAATTTCTCTAAATCAAAGAAACTTTCCTTTAATCATATAACAATGCACAAATTTCTTTGATTCAAACAAATATTTTTTGATCCGAAGAAACTTCTTTCTGAATGTAATATCATTGTTAAATGCAACATCTAGACTCTAGTTGTTAATGAACCACAGTACTGAACGTTTTTTAAACTAGTGTTGCGGATGTAATTAATTCAGTTAGTACGAACGTATTTAAAAAACTTGTCATTTTTTAAAAATTTTCGAACGGTTCTATAATTTGTGTAAAATTAAATATTCTGTGGCGAACTTGTTTTATTAGTCGACATTGGAATATTAAACCAGGTTGTCACTACAACGAGTGGACACCATGGAGTTACATTAAACAACTCCTTCGCTATGGAAATTTAATCGACATCTAAAATTTATGTATTTTACTTGCTGATGGATGGCCCAAAATGATGCCGAAACGTCCGGATTAAAATAAAGTCTGCGCTTTGAACAGAAATAACTTGCGCACTGATTACCGCGCCTCATATTAAACCAGTGACTATTTATAATATATATTCTTACATTTAAAATAAAAATAAAAATTTACTCAATGTTATAACACGCAATGATTAATCACTACACAATTCAGGACACTACCGAAGGGAACTATGCGAATAAGCATTCTCTCATAAAAAAGAAATTTGATATTTTTTTCTTCGTTAACCTAAGTATAATAGTCACCTGGGGTGTCTTTACATTCCAACAATAAAAAAAATAAAGCTTAGTACAGTAGTTTACGTTACTGATAAAGCACTGATCGCATACTGATCCGTACCTAATCCGTATTCATTCCTTTCATTTTTTCTTACTTTTTTAAGAAAATATTGAGTATAAATTGACGCGATACATTATAATTAACACATCTGCGAAAATCCCAGCAATCTTTGTTTACGTGTAAAATAAATCCTTATGAGCCTTTACGATGGTATTTTCAATATCTACGAAGCAAACTCCCTTGTAAGCCTGTAATATTTTATCAAAAAAGAGATTCAAGTTTTCTTCAGATCAATCTATTGTTAAATCAAGAATATTATGAGATTGCCATTGCATAATTTCCATTGTCTAATCTAACTCTGTCTGAGAAAATTAATGGGACAACACCAAGATTGTTTTATTCTAAATTTAAGAATTTTTTAATTTTAAGAATTTAAGAATAAAATATATTCTTCTCCTAACAATAATTATGACTGTCCCTATATCGATCCTATTATATCATATACCTGTATATAGAAGAGTAAAAGCATTGAATACAGAAATTCTTTATGTGAGTATTATTCTTTTCTATGGGTATTTATTTTTGAATAAGCAATAAGCTTAAGCAATATATAAATTTTCCAAGTTTTTTTACAATTCTCTAAGAGTCACGCGACAATCTTGTGCATGGTGATTGCAATGCGCAAGGTTGGAAATCAGCCCGCAGTGCGAAGCCAAACGTACAAAGCCAACCCCTAGGGCGATCTGCGCAAGCTCTCCGCAAACACTGCTCGAGATTGATAAGGCCAGTATCGCGGCTCAGAATCCATTATTTAGATACCTGCGGCAGCAATACAGATATATCACGTACTACGCATTAAATCTTGTCAAGGATTAGATAGGCTCATTCATCGTTGTTTAATCCCTCGTGCATGCGGGATACGACGTATTATTCTCCAACGCAGTGCCTCTTTGTTGCAATCGCGTTAATCGACGAAACACCTAACGATTCTTTAACGAAACATAAATCTAACTACAATATTTGTGCGGTTATGTTTAACAGAATCATTAAGTAGCTATTAATAAAATATTATAATAATATTTACGTATACGATATACAAAAATGGAAGAATAATTGATAGCTATGCATATTAATTTAAATTTCGTTGTTAAAGTAATGCGACTCGCTAAAGCGTTGACTTAGCGCGAGATGCGACCGCGACTCTTGATATTTTACATCCAAAGAGAAATAAATTTTTAACAAATATATAATTATAATATTATTAGCCCTCGAGTATTACTTACATATTTTTCTGATGTTAATACTATTCTAAATGAAAATTTATTAATATAATTAAAATTTTTTTACACTTAAAAAACTTTTGTTAGATTTTCTTTTACTTTACGGGTTGCAAGGAGTGAAAAGAGCTGGACTAACACTATTTTAATGTAAAAAAATTTGTTAAATATTTTAAATATTTAACTATCAAATTATCAAAATTTTAATAGCACAAAACTTTTATTAAATTAGCACGTTAGTGAAAATTCACTTATAATAGCATTCTAGAATTAATGCTTATTATTATTAATGAAATATCGATCTTCTCTTCTTTGTTTACTTTGAAGTAGTCACCTGGGGTGCTTTTACACTCCAGCAGCAAGAAAATGAAACTCATTACAGTAGTTTTTGATATGATAGAGAATTCACACCCTCGTAGGCGTTCTTTCATTTCTCGTTCCTTTTAAAAAATAATTTTGTATAAATGTTTATAAATAATAAATAATAATTTCAAACAAATAGAATTATAGAATTATATTATATACGCGAAAAAATTAAGCTATTTGCAGGTTAAAAAATACTTTTTATACTTCTGCGTAATTATTGTATTCAAAGAAGAAATGCGAGATACTTCTGCACACACGTCCGTTACGTGCACATGTAGCGTATTTATCTCCGGGAGCTCTATTCGAGATGTCATCAAGCCACAAAATGTACATCGTACCGGTAGGACGTAAAAATAATACGTTTACATGTCGCGATGCGAGCCAGCGGCTGGGTGGCGAAGACCACACGCGGTTAAAGAGAGGTCCTGGCCGCTGAGTGTCAAGTGGTACGCGATTAGAGCTCCCCATGATGCTCTCCGTGCTCATCTCTCACCAACCGAAACCGTCCCCGACTCAGCAGAGCGCCAGGGTTGCGCCGCGATGACAATGGGCAACGTGATGTAACAACATGTGTCGCATTCGCAAAGGGGGTTCCCTCCCCCCCTCGTCGCACGCTGGCTCCTCATGCAACGTAGGGTCTATCATAGAATGGGATACCACTTAGCAGCCCGCCGGCGGTATACAACAAACAGATTAAGCGCCGGACAATAATGGACCCCGCGCCGTTCACTCGTCGGGCTCACTTGGACGCCTACGAGCACTCTCCCCCGTATTTCAATGACAGTTCTCTTGAAATCACGATACCACAATACAAATGGCATAGCGAAGTGCAGCGTACGAGTGACTAGTAAAACGTTATGCTTACATACATCTCAGTTGTTCACCGAAGGGGTGATTCTTCATACACACACTAGCTGTTTTAAATTCGTAATGTACCCAATTAAAATTTTTTTTTTCATTCCTACGTCGCTATTGCTTCTACCCAATATGTCGTTAATTTAATTAATATAATAAAGTTAAATTCAACTAAAAATGTTAAATTTGACTCAAAGTAAGCAGGACAGACTTCCCTTAACATATTGACTCATAGAATAATAAACCACAATTCAACTACAAAAATAATTTGATTAAACGTAGTTGTTTTTTAAACCACATGTTCTATAAATAATAAATTTCAATACACATGAAAGTTAAAAAATATAACAGAATATTATTTAATTCAAGGAATTGGTTTGAATTTGATTTCTTAACAGTGTATATATTTCATTGTTTCAGCATTAATAAATTAAATCGACTTATTAATTTAAATGATGTCTAATAAGATCTAGAAATTTTATCTTCATGAAAAACCTTTTCTTTTTTTTTGTTTGTACCTAAACTTTTTCTATGCTTCTGAGACAGGGACTGCATTCAATTTGGCTCACACAGCTGGTAAGTATCACTTGCCTTTATTTAATAAACAACAAATAAAGTTTAATCCTCCGAGTGCATTCGGTACATTATTTCAAAGTCTTCCCAATGCACAGGTAGGTCTGTTATATTCGACGCTTCCGTATCTTAAAGTGTTCAAAAATATCTGAACAAGTTTATGAAACATTTTTCTACGTTGTAATTGATGATTTCATAGTTATTTTGATAAACATTGTTTACTAAATATTTTATTTTTAATGAAATTTGATGCGATCAATGAACTTCGTTCGTCGTCCAGTATTCCATTTTTTTGCAATAACTGATTAGGGGAGCGACAATTTGTCAAAATCTTATAAGGAAAAAATGTTTTAATCAAAACAACATTTTTCTTAAATAATTATCAAAATTATTACTTATAGAAAAAAAATCACATGGAAGTCTGACACATCCGTGAAACTTTACATAGTCGACATTCAGTGATATATTTATCTAATAATTGTAAAGCCTCGAGCCCGTTTTATTACCTACTTTTTTTAAGAAAGAGGAATCAGATAAACAGATTTGCATATTTTACAGTTATATTTTATTTTCTTGCGGACGTCATAGACGTAAGGCTAAAGCAGAAGCCAAATCGAACACATCCAAAATATATAAATTTATTATTGCCAGTAAGCAACGATAAAAATGAATTTTACGAAACATTTTTTACTATCGTACGGTTGCCACGTTGACGGAAACAGGCGGCGCGGCGTCTGTTTCCGAAGATGTGCCGGCTAATGCTCGAAACATTCGGGTGCCATCGCGGCGATCCCAAGCGGCGATGAGTTATGCGTGCCACGTGCGTGTTCTCATACCTTTATTACCGCAACATCGCGCGAGATAACGTACTGCGTAACGTACAAAGGGCGCATCACGCAGCGTGACTCGCCTCGCGTTCCGCTAAATTTGCCACTACGCGAACCAAAAAAAAAAAAAGAAATCTTTCGAAAGCGGTGTACTCGTGTATATCTGACATGCGTAACGAGGAAATCGTGGACGAACACGAAACATAGACGAAATTTAATAACCACCACGGACAAAGCTGCTCGAGCTAATGACGCTCAATAGGTGTATAGCGAGCGATAGAACGATGTTTTCCCATTTAATTAACCCGTACCGTGAATTTCCCAGGTATCATAAAATAGTAAATTATGCGACCTGTTTCCGGTAACAGATGCGAACGGGCCGTCTGTCGAATTAAGTGGCTCGTCTGAACTAGTAGTCCGTGAATACTAAAGAGATTAGAGCATCGGAGGTTGCTGCTGCTATTAATAATACCGTTGTGAACGACCGACCGTCGTTAATTGTTACGCGGCTTTCTCGGCTGTTTCGAATATAAACTTTCGAGGTAACTCCTAATAACACGATCGGATACAAAATTCGCGTTTCTATTACATTTAATAAAAAAAATACTGTTTAAACGGAATAGAATTTTACTTTCTTTTCGATCGTTTGATCCAGTAAATGGTTTTCGTAGTGATTTACGTAACGATCGGGGCAATTTCTTTGAGATGAAATCCCGACATTCGGGACGATCTATATTTTCCGTGCCATTTGACAAAGAAACCGTGAAATACGTATTCCAGGGCCACCGTCTCTCTTGCCGGCTGCCGAAGCTCAACGAACGGGTCCCGGATTACTCGAGGATTACGCGGGGATGTTCATTCGAGCTGATTTACAAGGTCGACTCGGCGTGCCGTCTGCACAGACCGGAGTGGTCGTCCCAGAAGATGCGTCACGATTCTCGATAGAAATGTTACACAATGAAAACAGGAGGGTCTACGCAATGGAAACCAAAGGTACTCTTCTACCTATTGTGCATATAATGCCAAGGGAAATATTTTGGCGTGCATCGAATGCCGGAACTTATTTTTCAATTCACGACGAAGACGATGAGCTAGCAACGAAACCTGTAATCTCGGTAATTTTGATCTTTGTGAGACAAATAAAATATTTTTGTGTTTTGGGTAAAAATAATTTCGAGTTGGAGCTTTCGTTTGATTTGATCATGTAGCCGGTAGCTTCCGATCGAACGATAATTTCTCAAGAGTGTCATTTTCCGAGCCAGGCCGCGAGAACATCGGTGTACAAATAATTCAGATGATAAACGAATTAACTCGAAATGGGATGATGAAAGGCACATTTAGGGCGGCAAGAGCCCTCGGGTTCTGCCTTAATGCGAGGGCTGATGTAGCAGAACGTTTGACCCCTCGCCTCACCAACGCAAGATGGGAGAGCGAAACGGGGAGAGCGAGACGGAGAGAGATCGCGAGTACGACACACGTGCTCGGCTCATGAATCAAGTCGTATTAGCGAGAGAGAAGTAGGGACCGCCGGGTACCAATCTACCACTCCAACTTGGAGTAGATTGGATTCTCGAGCTTTATTCGATTATCCACGAACGAGGAGCACGAATTGAACGTGGCGCGACTCTCTGGCATGACCCGCCGTTTCGCTCCGCAGCTTTTGGCAATCGGAGCATAAACAACGAGTTGGACAGTGATGGACGGCGTAATGAAGTAAATGAAATAAAGCAGCTCTAAGGCACTGCTATTTTTCCCAGTGTTCAATGAAATAAAAATTAGACTTCCGATTAGAACATGAAATGATTAAAGCATTAAGAAAAACTAAAAAAACAATGACACCCGTCACAAAATGAGGGAATTCTAGGTTGGAGTGATATTTTTCGCAATAAATTCTTTACAGTTTTTTTAAAGATGCTCAGTATTGTTATTTAAATTTGATGATGAAATTAATTTAAGATATTATTTCTAGCTTTAGTTTAAGATTACGTTTCAAGTCTGACAAACCATATCAGTATGTACAGTCTATAGAACTGAAAAATATTTATATATTTAATATACATTTTATTATATTATTATATATTTTAACATAATATAATATATTAAAATTAAATATTTAATAATTCATATAAAAATTATTAAGCATTGAGATTCATTTCGACCAAGAAATGTCACTTCTTGTAAAAAAACAAAAATTGTATTTCTTGTAAAAAAATTCAACAATGTTATAACAAAAAAATCTTTCAATGTTGAAAATTGTTTTATTACAAAGGGTTAAGATGATGAAATGAGCGAAGAACGATGGTGGCCAAAGATATGGAAGTTTAATCGGCAAAATCTTGCAATGTATCCGCCCGGCCGATCAGTATTCTTCCGTGGATATTTGTGTTGTGCGTGAGTTTTTACGATTGTATTATAAAAGGGAGGCTCCAGTATCTCGTGTTTGTAAGCTATTTTTCGTCGCGCACACCTGCCCCTACGGTGTGTGTATCTGTGCGTGCGTACCATCAAGACTGAAGCTCCATATTTACGTTTGGAATCGTACGAACGAAAACGGGAAGCGACGTCGCCTTTCATGCCAGCGTTCAATATTCAAATGATCCTTTCAACAGAACGTTATCGTATCTATTCGTTTCGTTATACTCGGAATTATCGTGATACGGAATCTCGTGAACTTCATCCATTTGGTTGAATATGTTTCAGCTACCGAAATATATAAAGGAAAGTCGCCAAAACTGGCACCCCATTTTGTTTTTGAATAATATTTTTTAAACAAAAATTAAAACTTAACAAAAACTAAAAATAAAACTTTAACAATATAAATACATGTAGAAAGTATCTTCTAGCAGTTTTTATAATAAAATAAACTTTTTTGTAATAATGTTTTTGCAACATAATCCAAAAAGAGCATCTGAAAAATGTCCCAAAACTGGCAACCTTATAGACAGTAATATCAAAATTCAGACATGACTCTGTAGGGAAGGAATTAAGTATAAAATAAATTGATAAACTAAGCAACAAAATGTATTTTTATCTATTAAACAATAAAGTTTATAAAATTAAAAGACTAGAATTGAATTCTTCTCATTTTATACGCTTTTTTGAATGTCTTATTAATGGATCTGTCGCGTCCAATGCTATTTTATAGTATTAAAGAACATATGAAAAAATTCATTGAAATTGTCAACAATAAATCTGTCAACATTGTTATTAAAGATTTTGTAGTTATTGTCTATTCAGATCATATTTTTATCAGTATTAATGGAGTGCAATGTTTAGTTTCCGAGAAACACGAGGGTGCCGTTTTAGGAGGGTGGATCAGTGGTGACTTTTCTATATAAAAAAATATATATAGATATATATGAAAATAACATTAGGGCTGACAACTTCTCTCTTAAATGTACACGGAAAGAAGTTTCCTTAAAGTATTGAAAAATTTAGTTAGATACAGATCTAAAAACAATTTCGTTACAGCATAAAAATATTTATGCAGGATGTTCACACAAGTTCGTTGCTAAAATGTTAAAACTTTTATGCAGTATTTTTTAACTCGTCATGTTTAAGCGTTCTACATAATTATTTTGATGGTTCAACAAAATTATTATGTAATTTTCAAATCTATATCTACTTAAATCTTTATTTCATCAAAATCATTCTTTTCATGTAACAAATAAACTTTTATGAAATCCTAGTGCTATTGTTTAGTGTAACAATATTTTGATTGTTAAAGAAAAAGTTTTAAATAAAATTTATATGATTCAGTTCGAAATAACAATGACACATTAGAACTATATATCATCATTATCATCATTATCAAGTTTTAAGCATTGTGTTTTGTATAATGATACATAAATGTTTTCACGTAACATAATACAGTAATTTATTGAAAAATTCTCACAAATGTTCCTCGAAATTTCCCGTGAAAGTCAAACTATAATTAGATAAAATTGTTACAAGTTTTAACTACTGAATCTTAGTAGAAGTAGTAATAATATTTTTATGTTTTAGTTTATTAAGAAATCTATCCCCATAAAAATTTCTGAAACTATTCCATGAAGGCTAAATAGAATTAAAATATGGCTAGATAGAAATTTGCATTATGTCTTAATAATAATATTTATTTTAGTTTGAAAAGTTCTCACATAAAAATTTCTCGAAATTTTCCATGAAAATCAGGGTGAAATGGCTAGATAGAAATATTACCGAAAATCAAAGTATCACTAGTAATGGAATGTCATAGGGTTCCTTAAATCGCATAGTTTATCGCTACTCATCGATAGCGACCGTACCACGAGCGGCAGGAGGAACAGTGGAGGAGGAACGACAGGAGGCGTGGTAACAACGCGCACGCTCCACGTGACCCTGTCGTTTGGAAGGCGGGACTTCAGCAACGGAGCACACAACTACAACAAGCAGTAGAACCAGCCGGTGGTCAGCGACGTTCTCTCTGTCGTCGCGCGCGCGGGACACCTCGAGCTGCGCTCGTTGCACGTACAACACCTGCCGCGCGATTAGGCACGCACGGTTCGTCCATCTGTAACCCGTTCCGGCGACCTTTTTCTAAGACTGCAAATTTTGAGCAGTGACTTTCTCCCGACCCGAAAATCGGGCCGGCGTCATAGCGCGATCGCCCAGTTGCCGTCGGAATCATGCACGGGAAAACGATTGACGATAACAACGACACCAATGACATGTCGATCCGTGAGTGAATATGCGCACGGGAGAATGAGACTCGCTCGTTCAAAGCGAGAGAACATCCTCAGGATCGTCGGAAGCGGACAGTCTCGTCATGATGTTGGTTCCACAAGATATCATGGGTGGCCCGTCGAAGATGCTGTACCAAATGAACAAGTACTACGCCGAGCGGGTACAGGCTCGCATGGGCCAGGTGCAGAAGACAATACGGGAGGTATGCAAGGTCGTACAGGATGTGCTCAAGGAGGTCGAGGTGCAAGAGCCACGCTTTATCTCCTCCCTGACCGAGTGTAACGGCCGCTACGAGGGCCTCGAGGTGATCTCACCGGGTGAATTCGAGGTGGTCCTCTACCTGAACCAGATGGGAGTTTTCAACTTCGTCGACGACGGCACCCTGCCGGGTTGCGCCGTGTTAAAGCTCAGCGACGGACGCAAGAGATCCATGTCCCTCTGGGTTGAGTTTATCACAGCGTCCGGTTATCTGTCGGCCAGGAAAATACGCTCGAGATTTCAGACTCTGGTGGCGCAGGCCTGCGACAAGTGTAATTACAGGGACTCGGTGAAGATGATCGCTGACACCACCGAAGTGAAGCTACGGATACGGGAGCGATACGTTGTGCAGATTACGCCGGCATTCAAGTGCTCCGGCGTGTGGCCGCGATCGGCCGCTCATTGGCCGATACCGCACATCCCCTGGCCGCATCCCAATCTGGTGGCGGAAGTCAAGACGGAGGGCTTCGACCTGCTGTCGAAGGAGAGCGTCGCGCTTCAGGGCAAGCAATCGGCGATGGAGGGCGACGCCTGGGTACTGTCTTTCACGGAAGCGGAAACCAGGCTGCTGCAAGGCGGCTGTCGTCGGAAGTGTCTCAGCATATTGAAAACCCTGAGGGACCGACACCTCGATCTGCCCGGAAATCCAGTCACTAGCTACCACATGAAGACTCTGTTGCTGCATGAGTGCGAGAAACATCCCCTCGAGACCGAATGGGACGAGGGATGTCTGGCCGATCGTATTAATGGCATTTTTCTGCAGCTGATATCCTGTCTACAATGTCGACGGTGTCCGCACTACTTCCTACCGAATCTCGATCTCTTTAAGGGAAAGTCACCTAGCGGTTTGGAAAATGCTGCGAAGCAAGTTTGGAGACTTACAAGGGAGTTGCTCACGAATAGCCGTGCGCTCGAGAAGCTTTAGCGTCCTCCCGCTCGAAAGCGCGATGACGAGGAAAGCGAAATGTTAACACGTGTAACATGATTTTGAGAACGTTACTACCGCATGGTATTACGTGCTTCTCCGATACTACACGCGAACAGTATTGTAGTTACTGTTATTACTTAATACACGCTTGTATCAAGGATTTGGTGCATTGTTACAAATGATTCTCGACACGTAAGCCATTTTAAGCCGTACTTGTTTCCTTCAATAACAATCGCGATTCAATGAGCAATAATGATCGTCGAGTAGATAACTCAGACTATTAATTTCCTTTTTCACATTCAAGAAGTCGCATGGAAATCAAATTTATAGCCAAATAATTAAAAATCTAGCAATAAATCTTTTTCAACCTATATTTAGTTATCGTATTTGGCTTAGTATAAAATTGATTATACAATTTATATAAACAAAAATTTCGACCATTAAACAGAATAAGATCAAGTTTGTAAATTTCTTCGTAAATTTCGCAAACAAATCGAAATTTATTTCTCCATCGTTTAACGGATTATAATGAATGATGGTCGAAATCGAATAATATTCACCTGAGTAGCAGGAAATAAAATTTACACAAATTATAGAAGCTTAAAAGAAGCGAAAAGTATACCCTCAACTAAATTATATAAATATATGTAGCAAAATGTAATATATAATACAATGATTTTTATTATTACGTTTTAGTTAGTTATATTATTTTTCATATAATTAATATATTAATGTTTCACTTCGAACAATGTAAACTGCTGTAAAATGAGCAATGTCACGGCAATTAACGCACGATACCCATGCGACTTAGTTAAGTGCTAAGTATACGTCGATGGCATACCCTGATAGTTAATGTAAAATGTTACGTTGCAATGCATATGGATTGTGCAATTGGTTCTGTTGAAATAGAGTATTTCGTATAATTGTTTAGTGCGATAATATCTATTCTATTTCAATTATAAAACAACAAAATATCAGAATTGTAATAATAATAAGATAAATTTTGAAGACATAATGTTCTCTCCAAAAGTTTAATAATACTTCGTAAAATTGTATTAGCGAATGAATTTTCAAACATTTTAATGAAAAATTTTTTTCACATTCTAAGTTATTTAGGAAACAAATGTGTAATACATTTCGATTAATTATTATTACAATTATCTGTTCATCTAAGCGGAATAATGTGATTTGTTATCCTTATTGAGCTGATATTTATAATCGGTTAGCAGTTTAAAGCTTCCGACGGTAGTTTCACTACTTATTGTTATATGTATATATGTGGTATACATACTTCTTTTTTATATTATTTAAATGATATTTATTTTATAATTGGATCATTATACATATATTTGAAACATGAAATGTACATAGTGAATAAATGCACTCTTTCATCTTCAATTGAATAATTATTGACTTTAAAAAGTTATCCCACCTTGACACTGAGAAAAAATTGTTTGACTTGTAATTATAATTACATAGTAAAATAATTATGGTTAAGAGTTCTATTTTTATAATTGCTACTGCTTTAATATAATAACTTTGTTTTTATGGTACTATCAATTATGAAAAAATTTTATTATAAATTATAGTAGTTTCAACTATTTATATAGTAAAATATTAAGTTAAATGATAAAAATAAAATTAACATTTTTATACAATAAAAGCTGCAATTATAGTGAATATATTTTTTTAAGCATTCGCTTACTATTTAATAGTAATAATTAACAGCTATAACTTACATGGATAAAATAATTATAAATATATAGGTGATACCGAAACGACTGAATTATAGTTAAATTATGATAATTACAAACATTTTTTTTCTCTTACTGCACATTATATCCAATTGTAATTAGAAGATTTTATTTATTACATTTTAATGTTATTCAAGAAATTATATATAAATATATTTGTAAAATATGTATGCTATGTGTCACGATTTTCGAGCACAATAACTTGTACAACTTGGATACATCTTTTTGACGAGGAAGCTCTTCTCCTCAACGTTGACTATTTTTCCTTTTATTTACTCTTTTTGTAATTGCTGAAGATGGCTCGAAGAATGAGCCAAAACGTTCAATAAATTTTATATAACTTTAACTAAATTTATATTACTATTTTGCGCACTGTTAACCGCGCCTGATTTGTACTCGCCGCATATTCCTTTGTTTTTATTTAAAATATGTATGTTTTTAAATATATTATTCAATTAATTATACATTATATAAATAATTAATATTTTCATCAAACAAATGCTGTTTTAATACAATTGTGTAAAACACTAAGTTTTTGCTTTAGTAAACACATTATTTAACTTCGCAAATTTATTTTTATAAGAATTGCTAAACATGATTTGGTTCATAAATTTTACGTTTCGTAATCTGCAACGTTAAAATATGATCGTATCTTCACTAATTAACTTTCAACAGAACGGTTTTTCTCTTACAAGGATATATTTTTCTTAATGTGTTGTATATCCGATTGTGATACGCGTGTACTGCACAATTATTATGCCGAATACCTATACTTAACATGTATGTTATAGAAGCCTTGAATGACTCGTTGGCAGCGAAGCGAAGCGTATCATCTTCATTATACGCCTACCTAGAATATCACTTTCTTATCTTAATTTTATCCTTAACGTTCCGCATCTTCCTTTCCTGGTGATGACATTCGTTAACCGGTGCCATTCACTTTTCTTGCTTTACCACACGTTCGACCATTTCCAAATGCGTATGATAATTGTTATTACACACTAACACGAACAGTAAAGATCTCTGTTGACTGTGGAATCTCAAATTACATTCTCCACTGCAAGAAACTGCAGTGTTTTTATCATTATAAGATATATTAAGATACTAATATTTTTTTTTTATTTTCTCGTTTTCTTCATTGAACATATTCTCTTTTGTTTTACATCAAATGAGAAGCGATATAAAACATAATGATTAGATGATACGATAACTTCATCAATGCTAACAATAATGTATTATTTATTGCAATTGTTATTGCTATAAGAATTATAATTATTTTAATTTTTGGGAAATAATAATATTAATTGTTTTTTCAGTCAATTTTCAATTAATATCTAAAAATATTTAAATTTATTTATTTATTATGTTTTAAAAAGAGATATTTCTCGGTTATCTTAATCTAACGAGATAATTACAAAAATCGAGAATAATTATTATTAGTCTACCAACTTCATATCTTGCCAATCTTTTGAAAATAAAATATCTTTGACAGATAGATGAAGATAATTCTAGTACTCCAGTAGTATAGACACGGCTGTGGTCCACCATGTCGAAAATTTCGGAATAACTAAAGGGGCTGCAGAGGAGGGACCATGTCCTCACGGATGGGAAATAAACTAAGCAGTTCCTGCATAATTCATGGGGAGGAAGAAGGGCTACCACGAGGGTTGCCTCACGTTACCTTCGTTCCCCTATCGTGCACGCGCTACACATGAACGCTGCTAAAGTATCTGTGCCGGATCGATCTTGTCGGTCTGGCGCAGCTAACCACGCCCATACAGCGTGGCAGATCTCCTATTGGCCAAAAAACCTTGGCAGAAGGCGTAATCTGCCGGAGGAGGCGTGTCAGAGAGCCGTGCGTTCGTGCTTGCCACGGAGGATGGGTGACGCGGAGGAGGTAGACATCAGCGCAGTCGGCAATCTGCTCCTGCACGGAGACGCTCGTGATACCTCTTCCTCCCGCTTCGTTGGTGTCTCCGACGCACGGTGCGTCCTGGTGCGAACACCAGGTGGAAAACGCATCTAACGAGGTCAAACGCCGAGCAACGTATCTCGTCTTCCCACATAATACGGTAGATCGCGCAAAACGGCTCGATGACAACGCGAAGCAGAGGAAAAAGCCTGGATGAGAAGATACGAGAATGCAATGATTCGGAGAAGCTGAAGACCGTATAATCACCATCCGTGGACTACGGGCGGTGCACGATGCTGGTACCGCCTGATATGATTTCGTCCCACTCCAGGATGGTCTATCAATTCAACAAGTACTTTGGCGAACGGGTGATGAACAGAAAGAGTCAGGTGGCGAAGACCATTCAGGAAGTGTGTCGAGTCGTGCAGGACGTGTTAAAAGAGGTGGAAGTGCAGGAGCCGAGATTCATCTCGTCCTTGACGGATTACAACGGCCGGTTCGACGGCCTCGACGTCATCTCGCCGACGGAGTTCGAGATCGTCATCTATCTGAATCAGATGGGCGTGTTGAACTTTGTGGATGACGGCACCCTGCCGGGCTGCGCCGTGCTGAAGCTCAGCGACGGACGCAAGAGATCCATGTCCCTCTGGGTGGAATTCATCACCGCATCCGGTTACTTGTCAGCTAGAAAGATACGCTCGAGGTTCCAGACGCTAGTGGCGCAGGCCTGCGACAAGTGCACGTACAGGGACTCGGTGAAGATGATCGCCGACACCACCGAGGTGAAGCTACGGATACGCGAGCGGTACGTCGTGCAAATTACTCCGGCTTTCAAGTGCGCCGGACTTTGGCCCAGGTCAGCCTCCCACTGGCCGATCGCGCATATACCCTGGCCGCACCCGAACATCGTCGCCGAGGTGAAAGCGGAGGGCTTCGATATGCTCTCGAAGGAATGCATAGGCCTGCAGGGTAAGCAGTCCGCCATGGAGGGCGACGCCTGGGCGTTGTCGTTTATCGACGCGGAGAATCGATTGTTGCAAGGCGCGAGCAGAAAGCGTTGCCTCAGTATACTGAAAACTCTCAGGGACCGGCACCTTGATCTACCGGGAAATCCGGTCACCAGCTACCACATGAAAACCCTACTGCTCTACGAGTGCGAGAAACACCCGCACGAGGCGGAGTGGGACGAGGGCTGCCTGGCCGAGCGAATAAACGGCATTTTTCTGCAGCTAATTTCTTGCCTTCAATGTCGCAGATGCCCGCATTATTTCCTACCGAATCTTGATCTCTTCAAGGGGAAATCGCCCAGCGGTTTGGAGAACGCCGCGAAGCAGGTGTGGAGACTCACCAGGGAGTTACTCACGAACAGTCGTGCGCTCGAGAAACTGTAGTGACCCGCGACCGATCGTCGTACGATTCGTGAATTGATCTCGCAAATCTTGTCGCACGTTCCTGTAACTGCAGCGTCGATGACTTCGACGCGCGAGTAAGATACGTCTAATCATACAACAGCCGTGCAAGTACTGCGCGAGAGTAACGCATCTCGTGGAGCTGGAGATTAGTGAAGATGTTAGAGAAGCTGTCGAGCTTACGAGCTTAAATAAAACCACACGTTTTCCTTGGTTCTCTTGTCATCATCCAACGCACCGTCGAGTCATCGGGAAGTCCAATCTGCATTTTCCTGGATTTCGCGGATCTGAAGATCACACATGTTTTCGATGTTCCCGAAGATATTTAGTGTGTGCCGGAAGCAATCCTTGCGAGATTAATTACGCGTGTATGTGATGTTTGGTGAACACGTGATTGCTCGCAGACGATCGAATTAGTGCCATAAATAATCTCTCTTCGACGTTAGAGACTGATTTTGTTTCTACTACGTCGGCGCGAAGAATAAAAGTAAATATATTATAGAACCGCAAAAAATTATCATTCAGTTTGTTGCAACGGCGGTTTGCAACGCTGTGACGATGCGCGTGAAACAACCTTTAATCCGTGGTACAAAAATTTTATTGTCGAGTGAAAAAAAGGAAACGGCCATTCTCCGCGTTTGACTCTTTAAGATTTTTAAATCCAATGACTGTTATAAAGACGCAGGTTTTGAGTAACGAGAAATCTTGTAATGTTCCTTTCTAAATGTGGTACTTTTTACTTCAAAGCACGTAATCTTCACGATAGTATTTAAGCCTAAGACTGCAAATACTGCCATATCGACACTTAAAGAGTTGACGCGACTGATCAGCTTTGATAATGTTTTCTCAACATGCTGATTACTATATACGTACTGTAGCTTTTGTGATCGCGACCACGGTTGAGGGTTTTCGTCGTTTCTTTCTTAAGTCCCTCGCGCGACCTCCGTCGCCTATGTAAATATATAAAACTTGAAAGATATTTATTGAACTGTAACGAAATGTGAAATATAGTACTATTTATATGGAAGCCTGCTCGCGTCTCGGTTGATGACACATCATGCACACCTACTCCTTACCCCCTTCAGTATGTGCCACCCGAAAAATCGGTCGTCGTAAATATCGCCGTATACCCCATCGATAGTCGCCGCGCGACGATCGTTAAACGTTTCGCTCGCGACGAACGCGCGACGGAGAGAGCCTCGGAGTTAGGCCTCGTAAATTTTACAGTCGCTCTCACACTTTTTTGTCGTTTGCATCGCCAATGGGGCATCGAGGTGAGAAGGAGACGCTGGGGAACGCCGTGCACGCGCACCTTCTCTTTCGCGTGATACGACGCCTAGCGACGGCAAGTTGTCGCGATCCGCCCGGCGATCGTCGCGGGAAAAACTGGACATGTATTCAGTGTTTCCACATGTCTTTTTTACCGTGTGTGACTTGGGATTGGCTCATTCGTCGCTTTTCCTAAATTATTTGATAGTGATGGGATTAAGTATCTCAGTAAGTTCAAATATGCTTGCGTAGTTTCTATAATTACTTCGAGAAATAGTAAATGTTGTACTTTTAAATGGACTCGAACCTGGATAAAATGGGTCCAAACCCTCTACGAGTACTTTGAAAAACAAGTATTACTTTCAAGTAGACTCGAATCTGAGATACATATTCGAATTCTTTATAAGTACTTTATTAGAAATTTTATTTCTATATTTATTTCTAATGTTCAGTAACAATTTCATTTTTGGGAGTCGAGTACTACTTGTAAAAAATTCAATTCTTTATGATTCGATTCTTTATGATAAAAATTACTTAAAATACATTTTGAATCCTCACTCACTTAAAAATTCGAAAGTAACTAATCGATATCGATTATTTCGCAAATATAATGTATGAAATATTATTTCTTATAAATATTATTCGAAACCTAGAGAATAAATTTTGGTTAAGTACACGTTGAACTTGATTCCATCACTGTTATTTGAAGCGCCAAAATTATTCATTCACGACACGCATCAAATGCAAGTTATTGTTGCAAAAAGTTGTTACAAAAAATTATAACTGAGTTTTATGACAATGGTACGTGCGTAAGTTTCTGGTTATCTTTTCGCCGATTTCGCTTCTCTTCGACACGAGTCGATAATTACTGTCGTACGTCATTCCTTCTTGTTTTTCGACTTAACTACCTTCCTTTTTGATAAGCTAATTGAGTCTTATCTCAATGTTTTACCGCAAACTTATAGACGCAACGGCCTACGGCCTACGTAATAACTTGCGGCGGACCGGACGGGTTTTAAACAGCTACTTCTAACATGAATAAGAGCACCCGTCCCTCGTATACGAAAAGTGTCTCATGTAAGGAAAAGAAATGCATTAGATTGATAACCAAATAGCCTCTTGAGAATTATATTACGTGTCTTTTAAGTGTTATAGAGGCGCAAGGATAAAGTTACGAATAAGATATTATTTCATAAAATATTATCAAGTACCTGGCTACTACGGAACTGTATGCACACATGATTTTATACGTTTATGGCTGTTACTGTTTACTGATTTACAACGAACGATTGCGAGATTGATAATTAGCAAATATGTCGTTATATTGTATAAGAAAAGTGCAATACACTATACGTTCTCAAAAATATAGAGCTGCAATCAGAAATATTTAATTAATTCTTCACAAACACAGCGCGAAAAAGTCGCAATTTTCTTAAAATAATAAAATAAGTAGTGATATTGGCAATCATGAAATAAACTCATTAGATTGCAAGCTAAATGCGCGGCGATGGTTAACACGTAAGGCAGTCTTGCGAAACGAGGCTCGTGCGAGATCGTGTTCAATTAATGGATGTTACGGCGTATTTCTCCAGCCAACCGCCGCGCGCGAGCACATGTTTCAAAGACACTTTACTAAAAGCCTAAACGGAAGTAACAAATGATTTCGCACGCGCAATAGATTTGAGACCGCGCGTCAGTTGTAAAGACTCATCTCAGCTGGCACGAACGACCGTACAACTGGCATTCGTTCAAATAACAATTACTAATAACCGTGTTTACCATACGTGCATCAGAGAAACTTCAAATATTCCCGTCTTTGCGTGCAATCTTTGCGGATGGCCTCTGTAAGTAATGGACGAAATTTTCCGCGTCTTTAATGTACGAATAAATCTTTTAGCATCAGCGCTGGTTTCACGATCTGACGGAGACATCATATCTGAATTAATTTGTTATACATACGGTGACTATATTTTCTTAGAGAAAATAAAGAACAAACTTAAAACTTTTAGGGTTTTGTTCCTACATCTTTCTAAACTAGTTTGTGCACTGTTTGCGCATTACGAAATTTTCTTGTGCAGAGTACCAAATAAGACTACGCAATTTTTTAGTAGTTTGAAATAGCTCGACTGCGTTGGAATAAATTTTTGATTTAAATCTGACATAGGTTCGAAATAATAAAAAGTAAAAATGGATTTAACCAATTTTAAGAAAAAACAATTTTTTAATTTGTTATTCTTTTCCATAAAAATTCGCTCATTAGAAATTATTAGGCATTGGAATGCTAATTAGGAAAGAATTTCCCGTAATATTAAAATAAAAGACAAAATTGAGTTTTTAGAAAATAAATAAATCTAAAAGGATAACTATCTGAATTAAAGGACTGTCTTTTACAATAAAAGATGTACGATCATCGTAATTATAGAGAAGCATCAATTAGAGATTGTGCAGAGGTTGCTCGCATCAATAAAAGATAGTCAATAAGATAGTCAATAAAAATAAAGTACCAAATATAAAGGCAACAAAATGCGAGCTTACGAGAATATAGAAAAATTAACGTTATTTATATAAAGACAGACATAAACCATGCAAGTTATATAAATGAGAATATTACCAATGTCGAGACCTTGATCTAGTATGTATGCAGTTATTTTCTTTTATTTTTTAACGAACGCAAAGATGACTAATTAGCGAGCAGTAATTAAATCCGCAATTAAAACCAGTAAAGCAAGTAAAGCGAGTTACTCTCACGAATTACTTGGAATTATATCTCAAAAACATAGAAACATTAAGAAACATTAAGAATATATGTTGATTTGTACGATAATATGTAAAGAAATTGAATTTACATTGATAGCAGTTCCGCGTAAGCCCATTGAATATATGTAGCGTGTTATTCAAGAGAAAAAAAGTATATCTTGTAGCATACAACCTTAGCCAAAAGTATTACGTACTTTTATTTTTTGTTATTTATCTATAACTCTTTTATCTCTATTATTACCTATAGAATAATTATCCTTTGTTTTAAGAATTCTTTAAATTTATGTATAATGCCACACTAAAGAAATATTGTAATATGAATTAAAATGTAGTTTGATTCAATTAAACGAATCACGTGCTGTCGTTAATATATGTAGTCGATTCAATTAAATTTTATTCATTCAACTATATTTGTTAATGTCTTTACTTTAAATCTTTTTGTTTTATTAATACTATTACTGAATTAACAAAATATTTCCAATTAGACTGATGTTGATTCAACAGCATTTTTTCTCTGTGCAGTAATCAATAGAAAATAATTCCAGATAAATAAAAAAGTATAGATGCTTAATACTTTTGGCCAAAGCTGTATTTTCTACTCGCGCGGAAAAATCAGTTTTTTTTGCCAGTTTTATGTAATGATTTTCAATTATTCTATTCTAATATCCCTCATTAAATCTCGCATCAAGTGCACAAGAGAAATAAAAATTTCGATGTTATTATTAGATTTACTTTACGTTCCGCGGCGACAAATAATAAGATTCTGCTCACGAATACCTCGCCATGATTTTTTTAAATTTTAGACACCACGTGCTGGTTGCACATCGTAACTTTGCGAGACGGCTGCAATTCGACCCGAATGCGCGACGACTTGTATGAACAAATTTACATGCTTATCGGTTTATCACCGTAACTTTCAAGGCGGCTGACAGGCGACCGCTCCGTAAACCGCAAGAATAACAAAAAAAACTATGACTGATTAGAAGCGGCGCAATTACAATAAATTATTATTCATAACGACAAACTTAATCGTTAGGTTCGCTGGCGACACCAGCGATAATAAAATACGACCGCTGTCAATTAAATTATACCTAAGCTTATTAATATTACCGTCTCGTGATATCGATCTTGTATTTATCACATTTTTGTAGCTCAATCACTACCTGCTAGTAACGACACTGCATCGCTCATGAGTTTATTTCTACTTAAGATATATGATATCGGCAATACATAACGCAGAATGAATATGCCATGATCAACGAGTAGACCTCGCCGTTGACGATATTCTACTTGAAAATAAGAAATCGCGTTTCTAAAGCAGCAAAATTTTATCTCATATTGAGAAAGAATATGTTGCTCTTTCCCATCATTTGCTGAATAAATGATCGTTTTTAAGCATTACATGCGGAAAAAGTTTGCAAGAAGAGAGGAGAAACAACGAGAGGCACGAGAAGAAAAAGAGATCTGGTTGCAGCATGCAAATAACCTCGGTCCTTCTTTTCCTTTTTCTTTACGGTGTCCTACGAGGGGGAGCCGCGAGGACGCTTTATCATTGCATCGGTTGCTCCGTCCCTCGAATTGGGCGCAGATCGCGCGAGGCAGCGCGAGACAAAGGCAGAAGAAATCCGCGAAAGCGAACATAATTGGCGAAGGGACAGGGACAGAAGGAGGAACACACAGAGAGAGGCTCACGAAGGAATCGAAGAAGCGTAGGCTGTGCATCCGTGATCTTCACTCCACGCCCGCGCGCGAGCGCCTGGTACGAGAGAGCCGGGCACTGATTCGGCTCTCCTCCTTCGGGGTGATCCCGGTTGGTCTCCTCGGCCGGCACGGACCTCTCCCGCTATAAAACGTTCAGATAAAGCCGCGATGTTTATATGCAGGGATCGCGGCAAGGAGAAGAGAGAGAGAGAGAAAGAGGAGTGCCGTGTAGAAGGAGAGATATACCTGCCGGCCGCGTGCGCCGACAAAATAATAAGACAAAAGATGCCGGGGGTGGACGATGGCGAAGCGAGGGGCGGNGGAAGGGGGGGGGGGCTGCGAACAGGTAGGAGCGAGAGAAGAAACAGCGAAGAGGAAACGAAAGCTGGAGAGATATGCGACCTGGGAGGATGGGGAAAGAGAGCTGTACTGCAGACGCAGTGGATGCTGCGGCGCACGAAAGAGTACTGGGGACGAAGAAGGGTGTAGGGGGGCGACCAGAAAAGGAGGAAACCGGACAGGAATGCACGGACGAATGCGTCGTGTTACGGGCTACCCGACCGCGACGCTTATCTCGCGAGAGAGTGAGTGAGCTCTCATTAGAATCTCCTCTCCGCCTAGCTCGACCGGCCGTAAGGATTCGTGGACGACGATCCTTGTCGCGAGGATACACTGAGACTGTGAAACGGGATTACTGTACATTATATATCCGTAATTTGCGTTTATCGGGACGCGAATGGTCGAACGCCACGCGATCAACGTTTGTCTCTTGAAGATTTCCATAGAGAAGCTAACGAGCGTTTCGAGATCGTGGAGTATCTTTTATTCTTCGTGGTTAAGACGCAAGATTTTCTAGATCGGCCTCTTCGAGAAATAAACATATGTATCAGATATGGTAATAATACATAGATAAAAATTTATAAATCATATTAAATAGAAAACATCGACCGATATGTAAAAATATAATATTAAACGGAAAGCCTTATAGGTCATAGCTAGCTCTAAGTGCTGATATTTGTTGTGTGGTTTTATATTCCTTTCCAAGTTCATGAAACTGCATGTCGATCTTATTGATCTTAAAACACAGTTCTAAGTTGAACAAGAAATAGTAATATCACGATATTAAATTAAAAATCAATTTAATAATAATTGATGTATCCAAATGTGAGCATCCTTTTCCCTAAAAAAACTGTAAAGAATTTGTTGCAAAAAAAAACACCTCAGCCAGGGACTTCTCGACATTCCAGAGCGGGTGTCTTAGCCAACTCTATCACCGAATAAAAATTTGTATCAAATTAATAATCATTGTCCGATATACTATATAAGCAAGAATATAAAATCTTATTTAAAGACTTTGGCAACCTTGAATTGCAACAAAATATTATATATTTTTTTTTATTTCAATAATTATAATAGTCATGTAAATAGTAAATTTTATTTCAATAATTATAATAGTCATGTTAATAGTAAAATGTAATTATTCTGATAATAACAGTATGAAAAAATTCTAATTCTTGATTTAAAGATACATTATTATTTACTATTAGATTTTTTGCTTCCAATTCGTGAAAATATTATAATTATTGAATAAAGGTAAATATATTTTTCATGTGAGCAAGTTATATCTATTTAAGCTTACCAAATTTGTTATATTTTTACTTATAAATGAAACAATAATTATTATAAGTAGAATATATTAGTTTTAATTTGATACTAATTTTTTTCGTATAAAATTCATTCTTATTTTATACGTCGAAAAGAAGCCTGTACCTCTCTTTTGAAGAAGATGATAGCAATCAATGAAATCTACATCTCGTAAAAGAATTTACTTCAAATTATCTGACACATGTACGTCTGCGAATTTCGGCCCACTGATCCAGTTACATCCTTTATACGCGAATTTTTTTTTTATTTCTTTCAGCTACGTCGGAATTTTTAATTCACGAAAGAGGCGGATACACTCGTATATATTTTACATCTCAGCCTTCAAAGCCCAAGCGCTTATGTGTCAGGTCGAATTTTGGGCAACTCATCATACTCTCGTTGTGTCTCAATTTTATTAGACCCTCGACCGAGCGTCCCTTCCAAATGAAAAAAAAAAGAGAAGGAAGAGAAAAGCGTCTAACCTACATCGGTAACGCGATACCGTCCGTCAAATTTTTTCCTCTCTTTATGCACGCGTGAGTTTGTGAGACACCACGAGAGCTGTCGCGCGATGGAGGCGCCGAAACGAGATTGTAAAAATAACGCGGGAGCGTTAGTTGACCCCGCCCAAATTGCGCTCGCAAATCGTGTCGGTAGGAAAATGTAAATATCGCCTTCGGTATCGTGAAATATTTTTTTTTACATTCAATAAATTGTGGACAAACGCATAATTTACATCTCAGGAAGACCGAGAGAAAAAGTTGTGCATAAATCGTCCGAATTTACGGACTCTATCGTCCGATACCTATTAGCAATGTGTACGGAATAGCTGTCAGTCTCTAATGTATTCACATATAACATTCGTAGAATCGTTTATAAATTTGGAGGTTCGGCGAAGGAATCCATTAACATGGCGCTACGATAAATTCTAATCGTGAAGTACCGAGAGACTAGAACCGGCTATGCGTGCCACGTATTTAATAAAAGAATGTTAAAAACAAAGATACCACGGTTGCTTCTCTAAATGATATATTTTTAAACGTTTATTTCTCACAAAAACTTTTAGAAGAGAGTTGCCAAATGCGTACCACTTAAGAAAAAGAGAGTTATCTTTTATTATATTTCCTACTTAATATATACTGATTTATGCGCAAATAAACGTTAAAAATTATAGCTTGATGTTTCAAGTATCTATTACTACAATGTTTAACCTTTTTTAATAATAACAAATTCATTTATTACATTCTTGTAACATGCTGCAAAAGGTATGATTTAGGCAACCGGTTACCAAGACCCCTACGGGTCTTCTAAATCATATTGCTTTTGAAAGTATCGAATTTATGAATGAAAAAAATTAAGAACTCATTAACTAATACTTATTTTATCAATAATTTATTGAAAAAGAGGTCATATATTTAATAAATAACCATAAAAAGATAACGACGAAACAAAACTGAATTAACTTGAATTAATTTTTGTAATTGATATACTTTTATTCATACCAATTATTAATTTTACTATTTTTTATCACTTATCAGTCTTATATTAATATTATTCATTGTAATAAAATTTGTTATAATATGATCTAAAAAACTTGATAGATTTTTTAAAAATATATGATTTAATTTTGATAACAATTGTAAAAAAATATGTATGTATAATATATATTATAATATAAAACATTCTAACACTAAACCTTCTTTTACAAAAATATAAAAAATTCAGTAAATTACACTGCTATGTTTAGCTGCATAATTGATTAAAAATGAACATTATTTATACTTGATTTCTAAAGTGTTGTTAGCATACACAAGATGAAATATAACCTGGTCAATTTTCGTCTATGTTACTCATTTCTTATTTATTTCATATCTTTATATAAATGTTGCATATGTTAAATAAAATATTGATGAGATACGATTTAGAGGCAATCGATACGCATTCAACAACCTTCCCTTCATACAGCGCTCGATTCATTTTGCCATATCAAAAGGTTTGTGATGATCTGACTTGTTTCGCGACGAAGGTACTCGCGATTGCGACGAGACTGCTCTTCCTTTTGGGTCGCATGTGCGCTCTCGTACCCGCGGTACTCACCCCCGTAACTTAAGAGCACTTACTACCAGGCATTATCCTACNTTTATGAGCAAAACCACTTAGTGTATCGCGATCGTGTCGGCTAGGGTCATTGCGTGCTGACCTGCAACATTGATGAGGACGGCGAGGGAACCAGCGCGCGCCTCGAATGTGCGTCGGAACGTCGCGTCGTCGGCACGCGAGATTGCCGCGAAGGGTAGCGTTTCGTGCAACGTGAAATCGAGTTAGCATTCTGACACGCTCTGGAAAGCTTACGTTAATCTCCGTGTATAAAATTCTTCCAAAAAAAAAAAGAAAGAAAATTTTCTCCAATCAAAGCGCGATTTTGTGAATGATTGACGAAGCCAGAGTTGCATTTCTCATAAATCTGCTTGGAAATATCGAGATTTGAACTCGGATGAACTGTAAAAATTGGAATATAGGAGTCTAATCGACCTCGAGACTGAGCCCACACGAGATCGTTCCTTCGAGGTATCGGCGAAGAGCCGGCGATCGACTATTAAAGCCCACGTCCACGCTACCGCGACTGCATTATTACGCCCGGTTGCACGCAACACAGCGAGAAACGCACAATCACCCACACGTGAGAGCCGCGACGAGAGGCTCGCATCTGGCATAAGTGACTCGATATTAACGTGGAAGATAAGCGAAACGAGCGCAAGAGGTATATCGAGGGTTAATAAGATAAGCCGAGCCGTTAAGTAATCTCTCCTTTATGAAGTTCGACGCGAGGTGTTATCGCGGTGGCAATAATCACAGCACTTTACGTACGGGTTTAACGAGCATCGGTTACCGGCACGACGGACTCTGCCGGACGGTAAAACTTACAAAGTAACACACCGCGATAAATGATTTTCTTACGGTCCGCACATCGGATGCGTCAATTCCTCCTCACCCCTATCCCCGGTGGGAGCATCTCCCCGGCGGCCGCTCGCGATAAGCACGTATACCGAATTCGTTCGTCGATAGACGTGCTCTTTATTGCCCCGAGGAATGCGAAATTAATGGGATTTTTCAATAAGATCCGAGCACGAAACAGGTCTCGTTTTATGGCCGCCCGATTCCGAATGGCGCAGATAACGACCGTCGAGTGGGTGAGAAAAGTGTCCCGGGCATCCGGTGATCTGGTTAACGTCCCGATGAAAGAGAAAGAGAGACAACCACCCGGCCGAGCGCAGGAGATGCTTGATGCATGCGGAGGCGGCGAGCTTTGTTCAAGGAAAGGCGCTTCTTTTTCGGATACCGAGGGGGACTTCCCCGCTAAACGCGCCGCTGTCCGAAATCTATTAGGTCCCGAATGTGTCTCGGAGACGCGTTTTACTAAATCAAATGGGAACGCGTGGAGAGCGCGAGAGTCCCTGAACGCAAACTGCCTTTAACTTTCGAAGTGGTAACTTTGTTGTGATCTTCCCTGAGAAAGACACATGCGCTATTAAGTGCCGCTACTTCCGGGAGAAACGCGAGCGCTTTTTCCGTTTTTTTTGTGTACGAGGGAAAAAATTTACGTCAACCGATTCAACTTTCGACTTCATTTTTAGATTTTGATGTCTGTTTAACGGTTGAATGCTGAGTTTTTAGCGCGACATTTTTCGAATTATTTTATGAACAAATCATGTCAAGTAATAAGGATGTTTTGGTTATACAATGCGAGCTAAAAGTTATCGAAATTTAAAAACTGAATGCTTCTCATCAACAACAAAAAAATTTGGTCGCAAATGTCCGAATTTTGTCCTTGAAACTAGCTGCAAAGAAGAAAACAATGAAAAAATTGATTTATAATGGTATTTACAGCGAAAATTACTATATTTTGCTGCTGTTTTAAATAAATGTAACTTTTAAACGAGTAAGTGGATCTAAATAAATTTTTGTACGAATATTTATTAAAGTTTTATTATTTTTCGTAAAAATATTAATTTAATTGATAATGCTACTTTCCTATCAAATTTGCAAATAAGTACTGCAAAATGCGATTTTACAAAAGCGTCAAGAGTAAACAAAAAAATTAAACAAGTTTTAAACTATTATAATAAGTGAATTGTGTTCAAATTTTACACAGATACTCAAACGTAACACTAAAATATTCCATGATTTTTTTATATTTTTGGTAATGTTGTAAGATATGATCCACACATCCTTAACCTTGATGTCTTCAAAAGGGATTTTGGACTCTAAAAAATTTGAAAAAATTCTGATACACTCTTCCAATATTCCAAAATACGATTTCACAATTGTTTGAAACGTTCTTTTATTTATACGTGCCCGAATTTTAGGCAGAATAATTCAAAATTCGCCTGGGTTTTCAAACCCCCGGTTATACTAAAACTGGAGCGCATTAAATTTGCATTAAAGAAAACGACGAAGATGAACCATGCAAATGACTTCGCCACGTGGCATCGTAATTTTTCGGAGAACGCAATTCTGTAAAAACTTGGCGGAACTCGCGATCCCTATAATTCACGAGTAGATTCTTGTAACTCGTGGCAAATTGATACAAACGATCGCCACCTCGGCGGTACTCAATCCGATAAAACGCCCAGGGACATACTGTTATGATAGCCAGCAGTGCGCAACGAGAAAAGTTTTATCGCACTCGGGGAGGTACCCCAATAAACCGAGCTTTTACGCGGGATTAAAAGATAAATAATTCCGCAAAACACAGTGTATTTTGTATTCATAACACCCATGGCCGCTATATTCGCGACGCTAATAGACGTTGTGCGAAAACGTTTTGTGCCTTTACCTCTAATTCAGGGCGAAGAAATTTAATAGTCCTCCCCGCGGACTGCTGCGCGACCTCCGTAATATCGTTAATACTGAAAGGGGTAAAGGACGGCCTAAGTGCACGCGTGACACAATCTATCACCGCGATAAATTGATCTCTTTTAACTCGCGTCGCATTAAATCCTTTTCTTCTTCGATCACACGTTTCAATCAATTTTATTAATCATAATGAATTTAAAAAAATTTTTTATGGGTCACTATTGCATGTCATACTAACAATGTGCTGTAATAAAAAAAGTTCTTCGATTTAACGGCGTAAAAATATGAAAAAAAGCCAGTAAAGCTACATAGCTTGCTGCAAATTTAACATTTATAATTAAACGGATTTGATGGTACAACAAAGAAATTATGTCTGAAAGCAATTATAAATTTTGCCATAATTTTACTGTCAATCAATCTATTTTTTCCCGTGTAAATGTTAAGTGTTACCATATTTAAAAACTACAAGTAATTATGCAATACAACTCAAAGCCTGGCTAAATGACGCGTATTATTTTTTTTCTCGATAAAATCCGTGGCAACCTGTCGCGTTCGAACGAAACGGAATGCATCACGTCAAATCGGCACGAATCCGAATTCGATTAGTTTCGGGGGTGGCGTCGACCCCTGCGTGTGCCTGTACGCAGCGGAGATTTATGTTTGCAAAGTGCGCTCTGCACGATGACGTGTATGGGGGGGATGTTCCGGTGGAGCGCGGGCGGGAATAATCGGCAGTCATCCGGCTTTTCCCGGGGGAGTCCCGGCCGAGTTTGTGGGAACGCCGACGAGAGGAGGGACGGCGAGAGAAACAGCGCTACGAACATCACTCTATTTCTGGACAGGGGTGAGTGCCGCGGGATGAGAGAGGCGGAGGGCCCGCAGGATTGATGCATCCTTTCGCTTGAATTATCACTGCGGGTCCTATGATTCCCCGTTCCTCTCCCGTCCCTTTCTCCACTTTTTTTCCACCCTTTTCCTAGTCCTTTTCGCGCTCTTTTCCGACCACCGTCGTTCCTCAACCACATCAAGTGTATCGTCTGTTTACGCTCGTATCTTCAAAGACGATGACTGCGGAACTATTTTACGGAGAGCTCTGTGTGTGTGTACAAGAGCACGCCTTGAATGCGCCTTGAGTGTCGGCTATAACTACGTAACATTCATGGCTCTTTATACACGTGGCACCTAACTTTACATCGTTAAACACCTCGTTTTGCGATAACTAATGTACTCACCGATAACTGCAGGACAGAGCTCGAGCGATTGTTGTATAACGTATCTATGTACTCACCTGCAAGCAGAAAGATATTAAATTTTAGAGATGGTTATTGAATATTTTCAATTTGCATTTTTAATTAAACTAATTACTGAACTATTTGTTTAAAATATGCGTCCAAGTGTCACGATAGTCCAACAATTTTTAATCTCACAGATGTTTCACGAGTGTCGCTTATACAAATCATCGTTCTTATACGAGACTTTGGCTTTCAAGTTACATTTCATCAATCCTCTCGTGTGTAACTGGTAAAAATAAACTTTTTAAACGCAGCGAAAGGGAGATTCGTATTCGTTTCTCGTTCGCACTTACTGTAACACCGTGAATACCAAATATACCGTAGTGCCTGCTAAACCTTTAAAGTGTTCGGTTTATGGACGTTCTTCAACAAAAATAATAGTCACGTAGACGGAATGACCAGTAGTCACTCACGTACGAGACGCTGTTAACAAGTTAATGCTTCTCTGCAACTAATTTAAACAGTTTGGCTTTTAACTAAACATTCACTATACATTTCGCTAACTCATACAATAATACAATCAGACAGAAAACTCTAATTTTCTAATTTATTCGGACATTTTTTCCAATTTATTTTGACAGGGTATTTTATTTTTAAAATTATATATAAAATAAAATATAAGATGGATAAGCATAATATTGTTTTGTTAAAATTAATATGGACAATAATTAAACAGTTATGCTTCTTAACCAATTATTA
The DNA here is from genome assembly GCA_003595255.1 of Solenopsis fugax. Taxonomy (NCBI): domain Eukaryota; kingdom Metazoa; phylum Arthropoda; class Insecta; order Hymenoptera; family Formicidae; genus Solenopsis; species Solenopsis fugax. The sequence goes on from QKQZ01046693.1 coordinate 42,417, forward strand.
TCTGTAAGATTAATCTGTAGCAAAGATACAAAAAAAAATTTGATCATAGGGAAGATAAAATTTAAATCAGCGTAATATAAAAATATTAGTATTGTATGTGTGTATAATATTCTTCAACAAGTGGGCGGTTCATGGCAAAACAACCTCAGGCGACAGAAGATTAAATCGATGTCGATTTCTATCTAACGTAAGAGGAGAGAAAAAGAGATTCTCACTGTCTTATTATCCAATTAAACAAACCTTTGCATTCTATTAATAGTCGAGTTTAATTATATAATCATTACTTTTTTATAAGAGATTTAGGAGATTTTAATTCTTTTTAACACATGGGAAATGCAGCCCACCGTTATCGTGACTGAAATCATGCAAATACTAACGTCCCACAAACATTTTTCGCCATTGTGCTGTGATGTCCATCGACAAGCTGCCAACAATTAATCCGGGCGAACAACAACGCGTAGAACAGCGCCGTAATCCTACACCCAAGGATCCCCAAGTTCGAGCATAGAAAGCAAACGGGATGGAGGAAGCGAGGAAGGAGCTAGGCCTGATCTCGTATCATATTTCGTGTTATTCAAATACCAACAATGCCATTAAAGGATTTCTCTGGTAATCCTTTCCTCGCAGTTGGCGAGAGAGGAGCCAATGCTGCACAGCGAGAACACCAAACGGCACAATGCGCGTCGGACAATCTGCTCCGGAATAAACGGACACGAAACAGCCGCGGGACAATGTGACTAGGCCTATCTGCGAGCTTTGTTCTTGCCGATCAGTCCCCTCTGGCTTTACCAGTACGTTTTCTTTATAGCAAGACTCTAAAGAAACTCCGGCTTTCGCGCTTTCGATACTGATTTTGATTTAGTTTGTGATATCGAGCATTACATTTAAAATAATTATTATTATGTATAAAACAAGAATCGTACATTATTTATTATGCATTATTTTAAATAAACAGCAGATCATTGATATTTTATTTTTAATATGGTTTTACCTATGCTTTATACGTAAGATAACGTTTTACTGAAAAGAGTGATCGAAATAAATTTGTATCTGTCATTATTTTGTCACTTTAGACATCGGTCCACTGCGTACGGCTTTCTGAGATAGAAAACGGCGATCAGATGGGGATGAAGTCATCGCCAGCAGAGCATCCCCAGCTCGGCCGTTGGTTCGGAAACAATCACATTATATTTTATACATCAAGCCCTGTCTACCCTCGCAACTCCAATGCCAGATCCCCTCCGGGGCTAACCGGACTAATGTAATGTAATGATTCCTTATTCCCTTAAGCTAAAAACAAATGAACGCCTAAACTCGGTTACTTTAATTAAGTCATTTCCAGCATCAGATAGGACAAAACACTGTCTCTTTTTCTCTCTCTTCAAGGATCACTAAGGATTCTTCATTTTCGTTTACTCGTTAACCAAGATTGAAGAATTTTAGCATTCAATTCTTGGTTACGGATTCAAAATAATCGCGCATATATTTTTCAAGTACAAAAAGAAATCGCAGATTTGCCAGTTATAATGTACAGGCGGAGGGGAAGTCAATGAATAACGCAAACGAATTTCTTTTGCGCACAAGGCGGTTGTTGGATTCGTAATAAATTCCGCTGAAGATGATGGGTTAGGCTAGGGGTCATTAAGCCGCGTATTATAAATGCATTAAATACTTCGCGGCGATGGGATGAGTCAGAATCTCCACCAAGCAACGGGAAGCCGGATTCTGAGAGGGTGGCAGGTGGCGCCAATTTTACGGGCCGACGGCTGTGACGGATGTAACGAGACGCAGCTCTGAGCGCATTCTGTGTGAGCGTTCGTCACACGTGGTCGCTTCACTGGGCACGATGTCATGGCTTGTTTTATGGGAAACCAGGGGTGTTCCGAGTACGAGAGGATCAAAAATCATCCCCTTCGCTGCGTTACGCAGCAAAGGATCACACTTGCGAGATTGGAAACATAAATGTGGACACATATACACAACAAATGATTACTATTTCCTATTCTACGTCAATGTTGTAAAAGTCGTTTGATTGAACAATTGATCCGATAGTTTGTTCGGTAAAAGTTACTCACCACAAAAATTACATCGCGGATTATCAAAATAAACTCAATGAAATGCAACAAAAATTTAATCTTAATGTTGCAAACAATTTTGCTTATGTTTCAAGCGTATTTTTATCAGTTTATAAAAAATGTTGCGTACATCGCTGAATGTTATACATTGAAAAAAGTTTCATAATAATAATAAAGCCTAGATGAAAGTTACTAAGGTTTAGTGAAATAATTTCAATTAAATGTTTGGTTAATATAATCAAACATTTAGTTATTCTTTAGTAACTGTTTAATAATCGTTTCATTGCACAGAAAAAAAATTAGTATCAAATCAACAATTCATTGTTTCATATATAAGCAAGAATATAAAATCTCCTTGGAAGTATTTATAATCTCAAGAAGATGTAATTTGCTAACATAAAGAAATTTTGTTTCTTCTTATAAGCAATTTATGTCTGATCAAGATTATCAAATTCTTCGAAGAACATTTTATATTCTTGCTTATATATAAAACAATGAATTGTTGATTTGATATTCATTTTTTTCTGTGTGAGAGTTACTATTACTATACAATTACTAAATATTTGGTTATATTAATCAAAATGTATTTAATTGAAATTATTTCAAGGCTTGACTATTTTTACTAAACTCTTTCTTTCAGAGTCTTAAGGATGAGTGCGTTCACATGGATCTCTTAACAACTACGTCACTCGCAACATTCAACTTTCACGGATGACCGTGTTATTCCGGTTGAATCATCAGTAGCGAGATTCCACAGGCCGAGTTGTACCTTGGATTTTAGTGAAACGTGACCGCGGTCATCTTCTCAGGAATTTGGGCGCGCGTTGAAGTCGCGACCAGCCGGAATTTCGTAATAAACGGACAGAGACGTTTTCCATTAGCGCTGTCGTTAATCATCGTCACCTGACCGTACGCGAAACGACTCCACTTCACGACGTAACCGATGCGGCGTTATTGATCCCACGAAGATGGACCGTGCACGTGTTCTACCTGGCTCGCGTGCACGTCTCATCCTCTCAAGCGGCAAGAGGTGCTCCTAGACGTGGCTCGGTACTTCGACGGGAGCTATTGTGTGCCAGGTATCCCGGCCAGGGTTTTCCTAGGTGTTATACCTCTAGCCAGGTAGGTACGGACGGTGCGCGTGGCTCATTAGCACTAATGAGTAATGAGTCGATGATTAGAGGAGGCGGTCCGGAGGCGTGGCGCCACCTTGATCTCGCCGACGAAGCGAAAAGTAAACCCCGTGTTGCCCGTTCCTCCGCTTTCTTCGTCGCACTCTTTTTGCTACCTCCGCCTCGTCTTATTCGCGTCTCGTATTCCTCTTGTTTTAAGGCTCTTCGTGGCCGGCCGTAGAGCTCCTCCGGGCCGCATCGCGGGGCGGCTGACGTTAAAGTACGACTAGGATCTCGCCGGGCCACATTGACCGGTATCATGTTACCGAGTACTTTATTGGAGCAGGTATAAGAAAGAGGGGTACTTTTGTCAAGTTTTTTTCACCGCGTAAAACATACATGCGTGCCGCGAACGTTAAATTAATTCCGATACTTTGACGTTTCTCCCATGAATTAAGAACGTTAATTTAGAGAAATTTTTACGATCTAATGAAGCAATGAAAGAGAAAATAAGCTGGACTGCACATGTAAAGTTAATCTCGCGTGGCTGTACGGGAGAAAATCGGCAAAGATAAAAGGCATTGTTGACCCGAGGCGTCGAGCCTGTGTCAAGATGCGCACGTCTATTCCGTCGCGGCTTCTCTGATGCCGTGCTACTCTGATTAGGTCGTTAAGTTTGCTAATGCACCCATAAACCTCCTAATTTAACGAACGATACCGAAAGTGCCCCGTTCACGTGCACAGCGCGATAAACTAATCCGCGCGATTTAAGATTCTACGAAGTTTCGCATAAGGTTGCATGCATGCAGCTTTTATCAAGACTCTCACTCTCGTTGCAGTTTTGTGAAACGGAGAGTAGGTCTCTCGGTAAAAGTCGAGTCAGAAAAAGGATACCGGTGAACCACCAGGGAGAAAACAGTGACGATAGGCAAGAATCGTTCACGTGATGAGAATTATTAACCGTTAGAACACCCTTCTAGCTTATAACGTAAGTTCGAGGTCAATATACTGACGTACACGCAATCTCCTCAAGCACTCCTCATCTTCACCCATACGCGCATAAGTTCTCGTTTACAGTATCAGCCTCTCCGTGTACAAACACGAAAAGTTTATCTACGTGATTATTAAACCAGATGAAATCTCGGACAGCAGGATATTATTTCACGTAACCGCTATAGGATCTGGATCCGCTCCTACGTTGCTCGGTTATCGTTGCACATATTTTCTAACTATAATGAGTTTCACTGCGGTACTCCCACACGCTCGACAAAGGAAGCAATTCGTGACCCTTGATCGTAAGTCGATGCGACGTCACATTCTCTTCTTCCTGGTCGATGCTCGCGAGCTCGGTAATGATAGTATAAGGATATTTGCGGAAGAGAGCTGGTTCGCGGACGAGAGGACGTTGCAAAGAGGAAGCGAACGACAGAAAAGAATCACAAGAAAAAGAGAGAAAGCACGAGAGACAGAAAGAGTTTTGGCCGTGAAGTCGGTGTCCCGCGGCTAGTGTCAACGTTTGACTTTACGAGGGAGCTGGCAGGCATAAGAATGGGAGAAAGGCCGAGGCTCGCAGGGGTCCACGAGGTACAATGGCCACCCGTCGCGGCGAGACCAGCCCCCTCGACTCCCGGACAAGTTAATGTTATTCCGCATCATCCTTGTATAGTTGCGTTTCTATTAAATAGACGTCAATCATCCGATCCGGCGAAGATTTATGCTTCCCATCGGTAGACAGGGTGGGCTCTCTCGAAGCGGAGGGACATGATTTTTAATAACGGTGCGCGCGCCGCGGAGTCGCGGATGCCACGATTTACTCATCCGAGAAAACAAATCCCTTCTTTGAGGAATTTCCTTTCAATTTTGCCGCATTTAAATAGAGACTTATTATCAATGTTGCTACTGTGTAATTTTCATAACAGCGTTGTCATTAAACAACGTGTCGATAAACATAGGTTTGTCAAGAGCCTTTGAATATTACGTTCATTTCGTAATGTGTAAGATATGCACGAAGCCAAGGAAGATTACCAAGAAATGTCTCGCGTGCAATCTCGCGGAAAACGATAGGTTAACCCCTTCTTTTGAGGCCGATGCCGCCGCCATCAGTCGGGATCCCTTAAGAAACGCCGTTCGACCCTTTTCCTTTTTCCAAGAGGTAACTTGATCCTGTTATTCGCGCGGCAGAGCTCACGAGTTGCCGTGCAGGATGTGCCCATCCTTCTAGATTTTTTTTTACTCGCGCTGTTTTCCTCGGAGTATAATATGCGTGAAGACGATCGGGTGGAAGATAAGTGAATCCCTTGGGTTACCGAGTCAAGCAGGTATCGAAAATGCACCGACAACGTAGTATGCACATATCATCAGTAGCCAAGGACGACTTTTTAAAAAAAAAGACAACTTATAAAAAAAAAGGATCATAAATGTACATAAGATAAATAATCTTGAGTGAAGCATATAGTTATTAAAAATTACAAACCAATAATATTTTTGTTAAACTTTTGTAAGATTTGCTGTGTATTATCCTTTATCTTATTGAACGCCTACTATGTCTATCAGCTGTGTGTGCATAGTAACGTAAGATAAAAGAGCAATGCAAACATTAACATTCATTTTTTCATTCATTCGTTTGAGTGAGTCAGCTGATGACGGATGGTTTTTTGTAATTTGTAATATTATTTCATAATAAACGTCTGAATAATATTTTAAAACCGAAGAATTATTTAACATCGCCTCTTACACTTTATAGAACCTTATATGCATTATGTACATATAAAACTGACAATGGTACACAGAAAAAAATGAGTATCAAATCAACAATTCATTGTTTCATATATAAGCTAGAATTTAAAATCTTCTTGGAAGAATTTGATAATCTTAATCAGACATAATTTGCTTACGTGAAGAGAAAAATTTTTTCCATATAAGCAAATTATGTCTGTTTAAGATTATAAATTCTTCCAAGAAGATTTTATATTCTTGCTTATACATATATGAAACAATGAATTGTTGATTTGATATTAATTTTTTTTCTATGTAAGCAATCAAAAGAATTCTTTAAGAGAAAATGGAAAGCCAACAAATCTAAAATTAATTTATGTGTTAAGTTTACATAATATGCAAGCGGATATTGCAAAAAATAATAATTAATAAATAATAATTAATAAATTGGGCAACCTTTTCTACTCTTAAATTCTAACTAATACGGGCGTCACGTGCGAGTTGATCCGAGGAAGTTTTTTCTCAAGTACAAGGTGTCGCAGTCGAGCCAGTCTCCCTTCGCCACGGAGTACAACTGGAAGTCTGGTGGAAGGCCTGCCAGGTGACGGCGGCGCCTCGGACCACATCCATCTTCATGTTCGGGGCCTGTTTGGGTCCCATCCCTTCGGTCTCTCCATCCTTGTGCGGCTCACGAAACACAAGGAGTCCAGAGAGAGGAGGAAGAAGAAAGAGAGAGGAATATCGCACGGGAAAGGGAGACGAGAACGAGCTCGAGCTTGCTTGTTATTTATTAGGAGGTTCTCGTTAAGGTCCATCCGAGTCCACACACACGGCCCGTGGATACGGCGGAGACCTGTCACACCCGCGTTATCTGACCGACCGCATTGTTTTAATCTCCCACCAAAACATCGTCGTCGCCATCGCTCCCCCTTTCTCGTTCTCTTTCTTCAAGGGCTTTCTCTACTATGCGGTCTACGTCCGTCGCGGGCTGAACCTGTGCGAAAGAGGCCTCTCTCGCCATCTTGCCGTCGTCCTCGTCGCCCTCGTCGCCGTCAACATGAGACGAGGTAACCACGAGCCTCCTCTCTCGTGAGATGCTATCGGGCCGCGGCGGTTTCTAGTCGGGAACATCGGTGGCAGGCAAAGATGCGGCCTGTTGTCTGCCGCGGAGATTGATTACGTCGCCATCCGGGAATTAAATAAGCCACGCGATGGTTTCATTCGTCGACGACGTGGCGGGTCTGGTCACGGGATCTTACCTACCTAATTCTCTTTCTTGAGAACTTGCGAAGCTCCCGCGATATTGGAGCGTCTATATTGGCGTCGCGATAAGAGCGACTGCTATAGAAAAATATTCAGTCTTGTGGAAGAATTCTTTCTAAAGGGAAGGAAAACCATTTATATCACTTTACTCGCATTTCTGTAGCAGAAATGCAAATCACGTCGCAGAATTTCAACTATGTGAACGTTTATGTGGCTGGCCTTTCCGCAGGAAAAGATTTCCTGCTCGATAACTGCAAACTTTATACGCGTAATAAACTTTTTTCGCAGGTCATTCCCAAGATAGCATACAGAATATTCACATCCGATGTTTAATCGCCCGTCGTTGTTTAGTGCCTGACTAATGACTTTACGGGCGTGCGTAAATTAAGCGATTTGAAGATGCCGGGGAATCCCTGCTTATCGCTGTTGCGTTCGCGTCGAGCTATCCGCGATCGCACGCGCGGGTCACAAAGCGAAAGGTAAATGGGCAATATCAAAGCGAAACGGATGGCGGTGGCTGTTTACCCCGAAATCGCCCCTCGAAACCGTTACGAGCGTAATATACAGCTCGCGGTATATCACACCAGGATCGCGGACGTTTATGAGCATAGCTGAAGGCATCCTTTGTAAGACGACAGTATGGTACAATGTCAGGTGTCCCCGCGATACCGTACACACGTGGGTAACCGTTTTCCCAGTCTACCTTACTTGTATCATCTACCCACGCGCCGTCCATCGCCACCACCAGTGAACAACTATGTACCATCACCCGAGACCCGGTCGTACCGTCGCGTCGCTCGCCCACACAACAAATCAAGCGAATCTTTTAATTGCCTGACATCTTTACGGCTCCTATAAAACAATGAATAGGTAGGTTTCGAATATGAGAAACGAAGAAGGAATCGAGAGGGAAACCGTAACCGAGCGGATCGTCCCGTCGCGTCGCACAGTCGTCGTCGTCATCGTCATCGTGTCGGCATTCGACCGGGCCTCGCGGTGTATATCACGTTTACGGTGTTTTCAGGATTGTACGCACCGAGTCGCCCCGTTGATCTGTGAGTCTCCGCGCTATTGCGTCAGTCCCCGAACGGTCATCGGGGGTCGGACGAGCCGATTGCTCGTTCGGGGGCCCGTTCCTGTTACGAGGCGTGCTGCGGAAACTCTCGGGACTGTCGCGTCGGAGCCGAGCCTCTCCAGGCGTCTCGAGAATTCCTCGCCGCTCTTACCTACCTGTACCCAGACCCCGGTGAATGTTTCATGGTAATGGCTCGCGCGTAGGGGACCGCGTGCAAATCGAGGCGAAAACAAGGCCCGTCGGGGACGTACACGCGCGCGCCGCTCGGAGTGCGGAAAACATGGTTTACGGTACGACGCGACGGGGTCCGGTTGTACGTATGTACAAGAATCCTCGCGTCTGCGGTCCCGCGCGATGCTCTTATCTGGACCCGATCCCGCGGCGAGACGCGCCGCGCGAATATATTCCTACGTCGTCGTCGTCGCGGAGAGAACGTCTCGACGTAATTGTCTATCGGAGGTCGCGGTAATTTCGCGGGGCACACCGTGTCGTCGCCGTTTACAAATTTTATACCGTGGATCTCGTTCGTGGAATTAATATCCTCAATCTCCCGCGCGAGCGAGCGAATGGAATTTACTCGTTCTTTTACTCGCTCGCCACGATACGACGAAGATATATTTTGATAGCGGTATCGGTAAGAACTTCGCGGTAAATTAAACGTAAAGACACGTGGCAAACGTATACATTATAATTTTTCGAGATAGAGTTGCATCCATAATTTTCTGTCGTCGCCAAGGAAAGTCACGCGGATATCCCATTTCATTATACAGTTTATAATTTTCGAATATGTTACAAAGTCACGGGCAATGTTGAATCATGTTGACAAAGTTTTATTCTGACACATGCGGAAATGTTCTTACGTTATTAATTCAACTCATATAATCGTATATCATGTGATAAATGCGATAAAATTAATATAACGAATTTAACTTCATCCATCATTAGGTTTCGTCCCGTACTTAACAAGTCTTCGCATCTACAATAGTAGTCACGGCAACAACGACCAAACTTATGCCGGACAGTTCTTTCTTTCGATTTACCGCGACACGAAAGTTCAAGGTCGAGGAATAAATCAAATCGTATAAAACCAACAAAGTGCCAATCGTATCGCGATTCGTAGAATGATATTGCTCGCACACGCTATTAATAAAGCCGAGTTATTAATGACCGACCGCGCATTTTCGAATACGATTTCTCCAGATCGTTATGTACGATCGATAGATATATGACAATCGAACACGTTGCGTGATGATCGGCACAGAATTCTCAATGAGCGAAACTTGCCGCGTCCATCAGTAATCATTCATAGAACAACGACAACATCAGAAAGCATATAGAAACAACAATTAATAAGGAGTTCGTAAGATCACTTAAGTCTTTCATCAGTATGTACGGTATACATCATCTCTCTCTCTTTCCTTCTCTTTTATTGATCTTCAATAAAAAATCGAATTTATGACAGATATTAAATGGCATTATTAATCCTGTTTAAATTAAAAGCAGTAGTATACTGTTACAAAGTCGAATTCATAGGACGTCGATCAAACGCAGTCAAAAGTAAAGTCCCGCGATCTGAACATTATGTAACAAACATATCAATAAAAACATTTCTAAATGTCAGAGGGAACGGCGGGCCCAGAAGGGGCGCCAGTGATAGTCGCTGGAGATACTCCGTCCGTCGTTCACCATGCGTTCGTTCGGCTTCGGCATTATGGTCGCGGCGTCTGAGACCGCGGGGGGGCGCCGGCGCCGGCGCGTAAAATCTCTGCGTTATGAGCCTCCCCTTT
>QKQZ01046701.1:0-10879 GCA_003595255.1 Solenopsis fugax
ACAAAATGATTAACATAAATATTAACTTAAATTAGTCTTTAAACTAGTTGTTAAAATTACATTGGTTCTTAGAACAGTTTGTTTAATAATTAATAATTTATTAATCCTCAAGTGATGTATAATAATTCAAATATAAACATAAAAATTAACTCAATATTAATTCCAGCGCTCATACAAGGCATCTTACTTTAATAATATTGTAAAATTAGGTAGCATGTCATTTACATAGCAAAAACAACAATTTTTCGCAAAAAAGCAATTTTTCAGAAAAAATCGGAATTTTTCTGGTTTTTTTCCAGCGATTTGAAAAAAGCAGTTTTTTTAAAACTATACTTCTAACAAATTAAATTTTCAATTAACATTAAATAAGTATTAAAATTTCAATAAGTGAATTTTGCTTGAACAGAAATTTAATTTAAGACAGCTATCAAAACATCTAATTTTGCATGTCAAAAAGAGGGAAAGAAGCTGGCCGAATTAAATTTTTATTTAGAAAAACTCGACATCGAATCAATCAGTCGATCAAAGAATTGATTTTTGTCTAATTTTTGCAATATTCTACATCGTCAACCAAGCGCAACTGAGACAAAACGAAGGGAGAGGCGGTGAAATGCTGCCAAAGTTGGCCACGATTCGAAAGGATTGTAACATTTGGACCGCTGTCTTCTCAAGATACTTCACGCCTCGTTTACTCTTGTCGACTTTACGCGGTCGCGTTTAAAAGCGTCTCATGCTTACACCTGTTGTCGGAACGCACAGGTTAAAACGCACGAGTGCGATTCACGTGCACAATTATTATTTTACAACTGCAATTTACGGAGCCGCTCGTCGCTCGTTTGATCGCGTACAATCAAAGATCAAACGAGAAACTTGTGATATTTTCGAGAGAAATTCATATAAATATATATATATTTTTTCTTTTAATCTTGGTACGCGCTTACAATTATATATAGTGAAAACTGAAAAAGCTTCATTTTTCGTTTCGATAACTTCTTGCTATCGTTATGTTTAATTACTAAGTTTTTTAAATATCAATTGGTTTCTTTGAAAAACACTTTTTTGGCAAAATTTGTACACCGCGGTTCTCAAGCTTAACACGCTGCGTCGTCGATCGTATTTTCCCGCATTTTCCCCAACGCGACGGACGCGTTTGACCGCAACCTCCGGTTTACAATTAAACAACACGTTTACTACAAAAACGCGATCACCGATGGTTCGTTCGGGCAAAGAGATTGTACGGGATTTGCAATCTTTAGCCAATGGTCGCGGCGTAATGGCGCTTCGGTTACAACGCCGCCGCGCCGTGGTGAAAAATGCTTTTACTCTTCTCATTCGAAGTCGCCGCTGGCGCGATTCGTAAAATAAAACTGACGCTGCGTGCAAAAGTGTCCGATTGACTTGTCGAAAAGCGCCGCGACATTAAAAGGTGGCATAAACGCGGGCTTACAAGCGGGTGCGTTAAACTCTCTTTTGCGCTCATTTTAACTGCCATACGACACATCGTAATTTCACCGAGAGGCGCCACTTTCACGCGTGCACTAATATCCCGATAGTGTACGTAAATGTTTTTTTAACAAAGAATTTATTTTGCTTTGATCTATCGGCGCGTACCACACGATTTCGTTCTGCTTGTTGAACGCGCACAAACGCTGTCCGCTAACCGCCGGATTTCGACCGTTGATCGTATAATTCGTTTGGCTTAAAACCAGCGTTTGCCTCAAGAAAGACCATTGAAATTGGTGTAAAAATGTTTTCTCTCTGTAAGAGAGAGAGAGAGAGAGAGAAAGGAAAGGAAAGCCGATAATTACTTACGTTGACGATTTAAACGATGAATTCTGGTCGAGTACGCAGAATATGGCCCGAGTATGCATAAGTAAAAGCAATTGCAATACGCGCCGCCGGTTCGATTCTGACCTTTTCTTTCTCCCGTCGTAACGATCGATGCGGACCGCATGTATACATCCGTATATATTGACACGTACGCTCTCTCTCCCTCCCTCCCCCTCTATCTCTCTCTCTCTCTCTCTCGTCCTCATATATGCTTGTGCCAGCGAAATATAATTCGCACACGCCCAGTCCCCTGTGCGCCGCGCGCGAGAATGACCAAAGAGAGAAAAGCAAAATTTCCCGAATAGCACTGCACTCGCCGAGATGATTGTTGTGGTGTATGAACGTGGTCAGGAAAAAAAATGTCTCCTTTCATTACGAACCGCGAGTTTGCGTAGATACTTTTTCAGACACAGCCGGACTTACGCATTTACAAACACGAGAGGGCAACGGAAAAGATTTTTCAAAATAATCGGAAATATTGGCAACAAAACGTTCTGTCTTCTATGTCTTCGGTAAAATATACGTTATATGTTTCCAAGAGGCGGAAAAGAGGAAGAAGGATAGAGATAAGGACAAAGATATATGATAAAGAAGAAAATAGATTAAAGCAAGTGGTCAGCTGTGTTAAATAAGATAGAAAAGAAGGATGAAATGTTGCACGGCGGATTTTGTGGATTAGATTACCTACACATGGAAAGAACAATTTTACTGAAGTATCTAAAAATAGCTATAGATTTAAAAATAATTTTGTTGGACCATTAAAGTAATTATAATTATTTATTTATTATTATTAATTATATATTATACATTGCTCAAGTATGATGAGGAAAGATTTTGACATTTCTTCTTACATAATAATTTGATGATCCAACAAAATTATTTTCAGATGTCTAGTCAAATTTTTAAACACTTTAGTAAAATACCGTTCTTTCCAAATAATTATAAGGAATGAATGAATGAATGAAAGCAGTTAAGAAAAATTGTAGGTCTCCTCTTGGGATGTAAGCTCAAAAAAAAATATATTCTATTTTATATAACACGTTATATATTACTTAAACGGGAAATACGTACGGAAAAAGGATGTGTACATTTCTCTCGTAGGACGTGTAATTTATGTATAAGAATTTTAAAACTGACGAATGGCGTTCAAAGATGTGAAAAAATGGCAGCTCGATAAGAACCCTATTCGGATAACTACTTTAGCTGGTTTGACGCAATAATAATATCAACAACGAAACTACAAATCGAAAAAGTAAGGAAAGTAGGAATTTAAAAAGAAAGCCTCGCCAAGCGTCCGTCGCGAGAATCTGCTCCGAAAACTCGTTTGACAAGAGCTAAACACGCGGTGAAGTTTTTCGTGTTGGCACGCGTACAATCTCGAGAGAGACGCTGACAGCCCGCCACTTCGCCCTGCCGCTCCTCTTATGCGACGCTAACGACAGAAACCGAAGAATTTATTCGGGACCGCTTATCGAGACCTCCCAGGGAAGAGACCGGTTGTCCATCCACGGCTCGAAGATTAATGAACGCGGTGCTAGAAGCGGAGGCTCATTAGAACGCATTAACCCCGGGAGCTTTCTTTTTTCTCTTTTGCATTACTCAATCCTAATGACATATTGACCACTCCGCCAAGTATCAAACTTTCAAAAAGGAATATACTAATATACCAATATGGCCACTGTTGCCTGTCATACGAGTAAATTGCGTACCGTTGAGATGGAGAATAATTTTCGATACGTATACATAGTACAGAATGATTATGAATATGCATGCAAATTTGCAGAAAAAAGTAAATATTCTTGTTTTAAAAAACTTTCTTTTCAAAATATAAATAAAAATGTTTAAAACAAAAATAGTCTTTCTTCTGTGTATCTCCATTATATTATTCTTATATTACTCTCATTATAACTTTTGCTGACTTTAATTAAATAATGTTATTATATCATCCTTTTCAATTACTCTGACATTCTATAAATATATCGATTAAATACATACATATAATACAATATTCATATCGTAATATATCTTCAAACATCCATAAAAATCACGAGTAAGCTTACGACGTACGATGGTAACACAAATGCAGTTTTTTCTTTAGCATGTAGCCTCAATTAATCTTCAACCGCCCAAAATCGACCCGACGAATAAAACGACATGTGCACGAACAACAATGCGTTCCCTGGATCATATCTTATCGCCATTATCGCGGATCTCTCAGAAGAGCTCGGGTTTATCTGTCGGCGGAATATGGGCCAGATAATTTTGTAGTGTAACAAAAAGCCGTGAGTGGAACTTTGGAAGAAAAGATTTCCTGCATACTATGTTTCGAACGAAAGCATTATATATCATTCGTTCTGTGACTCTGCTAAAAGCGAAATAATTGTGAAAGCCGATCAAAGATACACGCGCTTATTTCTATTGCTTTCATTTATTAATTTCTCTGCGCATTATACATTTTTTGCAAATAATTCCATTGAAATACGAATGTGAAACTTAGAATCTTTCCCGCTGTGCTACTCGCGTAAACATGACAGAAAAGTTGGCTTTAAAGTCATGTATGCTTTTTCACAACACAAATCGAAACACAAACGCCAGAAGCGAATGAAAATTGCGAGCGATTTAGCAAACGCGATTAAACAAAACGACGTGCAATAACCTTTATCAAAATAACGACACATCTCGAATTGCGATAAATAGCGCGTTCGATTAAGCATACCGTAAATTTCGTCGCATTGACCATTGCAGTACCGCGAATATTTTTTTCACCATTCAAAAGAATATTTATTTTCCAGGTTTTCCCGAAAAAAAAAAAAAAAANCATCCCCTTTGTTCGCGCGATAATCGGAAAATTGGCAAAACCATCGCGTAATAATTGTATAGTTTACTAAGTATCAGCAAATTTAGGTCTCGCACGTCGCGAGTAACAAGATTTTTAATTTATTCAAGAATGATATACTTTATAGGTAATTAAACGCTATTGAGTTTCGCGTCTGATGTATCCTCGTTCAACTTTTTACTTTGTTTTTGAGACTGATTTTAAGACGCGCTTGTAGGATTTGTTTCGCGAATAATTTATCAAATCGATCGCATTGAATGTACGAACACGTTCGTGCGCGCGTGACGCGGCAGATGAATCGCACAAGTGGCCAAAGGGCCGACGAAGGGTAAGCGGGACTCGCTGGCAGTGTTGTCAGGTTATTTATAATAGATATAATAAAATGTTAATGTATTACAAATTGATACAATTCCTTAAAAAAATATTATAGATAAAAATCCTTATATTTTTCTCTCTTAAAAATTCCCCGTGATAACAAAACCCAAATTTGAGAGAAAATCTTCCAACCTGATAACTCTACTCGCTGAATTCCCGAACACCATACGTCCGCAATAATACACATACAGGTAAAAACGAGGAGAAAAGAGAAATGAATTCGAAAGTGTACTCACCTCCGTACGCTGCGATAACCTCTTGTTCAACTCGTGAATTCTGTAGTCTGGTTGGCTGATCCCAAAGGGAGTATGCCTCCTGGGGACAGGCAACGATCTGTCAGATCAGACCGATCGCTCATGTTAGGTGTGCTGTGTATAGCGTGTTACTTTCGCGTGTGTGCGTCGCGAATGTTTCATGCATGCATGCACGCCCATTCCCTCCCTTCCGCCCATCATCCCCATCGTGTCGCGTCGCCACACCGCGCGAATTTTCGTAAGGCGCCCCGAGGGGTGCGACTACACTACCGGTTGACCCTCTCCGAGCGGCGGGCATGTACGCCGCAAAACGCGCGCTCGGACATGGCACAGATTCGCGAAATGTAGTTTACGACTTTCACCACGCGCGCCACGCCATTCTCGATTCCTTTAAAGCGCCGCGCGTTACGGAAGCGGAGGTTTGAACGGTACAACGTCGAAGGGTCCGGCGTAACAACACCGGTCTCTTCGGGAAAAAAAAAACTTGAACAGATTAATCTTTCTTCGCTCAATATTATTTCGAAATTAATTTTCCGGAGTCTGAAGTAAAGAGGATGTTAGATCATTGCTGCGTTATAACAATTATAATAATTTCCGCAAGTTTCAATCTTAGCGCCATTTCTGACATTTAAACATTTCGAAAGTCTAGATTTGTTTTCCTAATTAAATGATGATTTCATGCACCATTGACGAAAGTATTTTTCAAATATAAAGTAAATGTTCCAATGACCGATTAATGAGAAGGTGTAATCAATTCTATATTATTTGTAGACTATTTAAGCAAAACACAGAACTGTAGAGATAGTTATGGCTCAGTGACAGAGTAATTATCTAATAAGAGAAAGGCTTGGATTTGAATCCCATAATAATAATTAAAAATACATTGTTGAAATACATTTTTCAATCACTGAGCACATTTAATTATTGAGACATTTACCTTATATATGTATATAAAATGCTCTCGTCAAGGCAGAGAAGCGTAATTTGTCAGTTTCGACATAGAATCTTAATACATAAAATTAACCTTGCAAATACAAAGATTTTTAAAATAATCGCGTTGTAATTATGTATGTGACAAAATTTTGTAGTCACTCAGCTGTTTGGCGAAATAACGCTATAAATCAAAATCAATAATGACGCGAAGGTCATCATATTTATGCTGTCAGCCCAATTGTCGGCGATCATCCAGACACCGATAATTTAATGTCACGAATCAATTATAATATAATCAAACATATTACATGGTATATCCAATTTTCACAAATTAGCCGGTGCAACGTCAAACTAATTGCAATTTTGCTATGACGAACATAAACGCAAATTTACTGTATGTTTTTTACCTATCCTACTCGAGTATTATATTTATCGCTCATTATTGAGATCTGTTAATTATTTATTTAATCAAACAATTTATCTCTTCGTCTCTGTGAGAGCAAATCTTAAAATTAAGTTCTCGAAACATTCATCCCATGTCAAAATAAATCGCCGATGTGCGCCTTTATAATAGCTTACGTTATCTACTATAGAATCTCGGAAAAAAATTTATCGAGAAAATTATTAATTACGTATTTATCGATAAAAGTGGATTGAGAGTATGGGCCATAATTTTTGACACAAGAAAACAGAGAGAATGCTGTTAGATGACTTAATCGACGGCTTTCAATTCATCAAGAATCAAGCCCTCGACCCCCGGGTCAGCCGTGGAGGCCAGTTGGTTAACCGGTGGGTAATTAACGTCGCGTTGATAATATTTAGTGCTCGAAATGCTCGGGCCGGTGTGTACCGCGCGCATATTCGCGCTCCGAGGCTGGACGAGCGATCATTAAGAAGCGAGCGCGGTATGGTAATTAATAACAAGAGTACGCAGAATATTCCAGCGACATAGAGAGTCCAAACGCGCCACACTTCCGGTAACGAATTTCGGGACTACGTTCGACTCACGCAATCGATACTGCATTTAGCATGTTACGCGTTCTAGTCGCGGCATTCTAGTCTACAAAGAGAAGAGAGAATAAATCTTTTCGAATATGTCTTTTCGGAAGAAAAGTTGCCAAATCTGTCGAATACGAGATCGAGGAACCTCTGCTGCCTTGTGCAAGTCGAATGAAATCGGACTTTCCCCCGAACTCGTGACATCGACCTTCGTAATGCACGTGCCACGTGGATTTCTTTGCGTAGATTGGTAACCTTGGTAAAATCGATATGCTAATTATAACGCGCTTAGTTGCAGCGAGAGACCAAGATAAACAAAGTAGACATAAAACATTGTGATAATACGAGAATGATAATTACACGGACTGCTAACATATGTGCGTCTTAGAGACTGAGAGACGGACTGACGTTTCTTAACTGACATTGCAAAAAAAGTGTACATTATTATCTTATTCAGATTCTATGGACTTCATCGCGGAAGAATCTGTGATTTTCCATCGGACTTGTGATATCATCACGATATCCGGTGTAACGTGAATAGTAACGCGAGAAGAAACGATAATTTTTCCCACTAAGCTAATTTGAGTTTTAATGCAAATAAAATATTGAGCAAACGTGCTTCGATGTCATCAATCAGGATGTCGGTAAAAAAAATGGCCTTCAACGAATGAGCAAAAGATAAGCCGGTTCCTTTGAATCTTTATTCGACGCTATCGATAAGATAAATCACTTGAGCAAAGATTCTCCGAGATCTAAGTCGTGAAAAAGTATTAAAAACTGCATATAAATAGATAAGCGTCTAACTTGGCGATCTACATGATGGATAAATAATATATATAGATGGATAGATACGTGAACTTTACTCACATACGAAAATAAAATCAACGCAATTGAATAAACTGAGAGATGTTCATCGATAACTAATTGAAAAAAAAGCTGACAGATATCAACTAATGGAATAATTATAATGGCCGACAGATCGGATCGAGACACGACAGGAAGTTCGGCATGATTTTCTTTTTTCACGTAAAAGAAAATACACCTCATCGTAAGATCGATCGTGTCGGGAAAGAACTTGGACTTTCTCGTCTCTAGGGAATGGACGCCATGGGACTCCGGCGCGACACGTCACAGTCGCACGCGTATGTTTGTGCGTGTGTGTACGTGTGCGGGGCAGATTTGCCAAGGGGTGAGTCGAGATCTCAAGGGTTGCAGGGGTAACCCACTGTCGTGTACGGTTTATTGGGGAGTGACGGGACGCGTGGACAAATCTTTCGTCCCGTTCGCTATATTGCTCGATCAAGAACGATCGCTCGATACGATGCACGTATTATGATTAATAATCATAAATATAAAATAAAGCATTATTAAATAAAACACTAACGTCCATTTCTATTAATGTACATTAACTTTAATCTCTTTAGTCCATATTCTCAACTCACTTTTATTAATAAACGCACTTTTAAGTATGTAGTTTACGCTACATATACTACAGAATCTTAAAAATGAATTTATGCAAATTTTATTTATTGATAAAAGTTTAACGAATCGCCAAATTATCATTCTTTTTAAACAGTACACAGAAAAAAATGACTATCAAATCAACAATTCATTGTTTCATATATAAGCAAGAATATAAAATCTTCTTGGAAGAATTTGATAATCTTAATCAGACATAATTTGCTTACATGAAGAAACAAAATTTCTTTATATTAGCAAATTATGTCTCTTTGAGATTACAAAAACTTCCAAGGAGATTTTATATTCTTGCTTATATATGAAACAATGAATTGTTGATTTGATACTAATTTTTTTTCTGTGTAGCTAGTCGTAAAAAGTTTTCTTAAGAATGTGAAGTAGAATCCTTATTTTCTCTTAAAAAATGATCCTGGACACCTAGACCGGTGCTGGCCTGGCATTACTCGCGATTTGTCACGTCGAATAGTAATCGTACGTAAACTGATGTAACGGGACGCGATCACTTCCGGGATTAGCGAACACGTCGGAAACGAGTGCGCACCGCCGCTTGACGGATCGGCCGCGACTTCGTAAGACGGAATTGAATCGCGCTAATTTAGTCCGATAACGTAATTTCACGCGAGGCACGTAGCAGCCGTAGAGTGCCGTCGTGCAATAACCCCGGCGTGCGCGCATGTAACGCCCGGCTTTTCATTCAAGACGTGCCGCACGATCGAACTAATTAATTCGTTGCACGGCACCGCGGCGCGCGGGTTGCGCGCGAGCCCGCCAGAGAATTTTTGCCCGCCTTTCCTGCATCCCTGTGTTCGTCTCTCGAATCCGGGGAGAGGATCGTGACAGATCATTCCACCGATACGGAACTAATCCGCCGAGTGAAAAACTAGCGCCTCGCACACGCGCGCTCGAGTCGGCACGCGGCCTGGAATTTTTCAAGGCTGTGCCCCTACAAACGGCAAATGTACACTTGTAGGACTTAATAATCCTACATCCCCTACCATTAACTTTCTTTTTATTAATTATTATCGTTTGAGAGATTTTTTTTTAGAATTTATCCTTAAAATCAGAGTAGTCATGATATTTCAAAAAATTTCATTATTTAATTTTAGTAATTTTTTATAAAACTTATATTTTACTGTAATAGATATTAATAAATCAGAGTAAATCATACAAAATTCTTTGAAATACCATATTATTCTACTGCCATAATATTGTTTAATGAATAAAAACGTTTACACGAGATGCGCTATGTTTTGAAATTATCTTTTTAGGTTCGATCAAAGAAAGAACCTTGCACTTAAGGTGACCGATTCAATGAATTTGTGAATTTATTCAATGCGCATCTAATGTTGCTAGACATAAACACTCAAGACAGATAAGATAGAGCAGTTAATCAGGGAGTTGATCAATTTCAAGTTGCCGCGGTTCGCGTCGAATAATATTCAATTCGACGTAATTTCTCTTTCTTGACGAAAGTTAGACCTGAGCTTCATTAAGAATTCCACGAGAAAACAAATTCTTTTAACTATAATTTGACAACTTGTGGAATTTGTCTTCGTTAAGGTAACGCGTTACTTCTCTTGATTGCAAAAGACGAACACAATTCATCGTTAGTTATTAAAATAACAATGGCACGTGTATCGATCGCCGTGCGGTTATCTTGCGCGACGACTCATTCTCCACACTCGATACTCGCTTGTGGCATCGAACACGTTTATGTTCGATAAGTCCACGACCCTTCCCGAAAGTTTAGACATTCCGAGTTTTCGAGAATCTGTTTATTTCTCCAACGTGACAATATTTTAGATTACAGCACGTGAGACAATCAATAGCCAGTTTTCTCCCCAAGTTCGCAAATATAAATGCCGATTACGAGCATTCGAGACATTTTTATGAATAAATATTCTCTTTATCAATTATAGAAAAATAAATAAATAATACTTTCAGTTTCATGAATAATTTATTTAGAATGTAAGTAAGATTCGTGAGATTATATTGTATTTTCCCAACGCGATTATGTTTCTCTACACCTTCCACTTTCGACGCATGTTGATCGACCGCGCTAACCGCCGCGTGCTCGAAAGGGTTAAGGTAAGGGGTCAGACCGCGTCCGATTACTCCGGTCGGCACCGTACGACGCACGCCCCACGTGCTCGTGCCGGAAGCGCGGCATCGG
>QKQZ01046704.1:0-20037 GCA_003595255.1 Solenopsis fugax
CAACAGCAGCGTGTATCTGTATAGCAAACGACCTCGCTGCTCGGAGGGAGGAGAGCGCGAAGGACTCTATCATGCGCGAGATTACACAATAGTGCATCCATTACCAACCCTTACGATTCCCGTCCGCACATCCGTCCATCGCTTCTGCGAAATCTATCTTTCTGCCCCGGAGATAATCCCAGACTATCTCCTTCAGGTACGGGAGGAGCCGATGGTAGTCCATCGCCTCCCCGATCCGTGTCTAGGGGAAGGAGTTGAATGCGTTCACAATATCTAGCGATGACGCCAACGCCCTCCCCTCCCCGGCCAGCACAGCCTCCGCGAGGGAACGCAGATGCAGAATTGCATCCTCTGTTGATTTTCCCCCGCGGAAGCCGTACTAGCTTTCGAAGATATCGGGACTAACCTGGAATAGATGTCTTTCGATGAGTCGCTATAATCCTCTCAAGCATTTTATCTATTTCATCTAATAAGACGATGAGCCGATACGCCAACGGATCCTCGGCCTGCCTTCCGTCCTTCCAGAGAAGAACCAATCTGGCTCTCTTCCATCTAGAGGGAAAACAGCCGTCCCTCAAACACACCGTATAGAGAGTCCCCATCTGTCCCCCCGATTTCGTTCAGGACAGCAGCCTATACCCGGCCAGGGATCCGTCTGGACCAAGAGTAATGGCCCGTCCCCCCAGCCTCTTAGCTACCGTCAAAATCTCATCCGGTGTGACCCGAAGTTCCTCGTCCGATTCCGTTTTGTAAGCTACTCTCGGGGGGATGCAATCATTCCGAACGGGAATAGACCATCCAGTACCCTAATAAAGAGCTCCGGGTCCATACTTGCAATAATGGAGGGGTAGCCCCCATGAGCTCTTCGCAGGACCATCTTATAGGGTCTCCCAGAAGGGTCCCTGTCCAGGCCCGCACGTAGTTTCCCCCTAGGCCGCTGTCTTTGACGACCTTATGGCTCCCCGCAGCCGAGCCCTTGCCTCCATGTATCTTTGATACTTGTTCTCCGTTTTGGCCCGATCCCGCCATCGACACACATGCTTGTATACATGCCTAACGCGGACGGAGGAGCGCTTCAGGGAGGCTATTTCCTCCGTCCACCAATAGGCAGTCGCGCACCGGCCTGGGACGTGGGCATGGAGGCATCACAAGCCCTTGTAATCGTACCGCATAAATCATCTGCACCGGATCCGGAGAAACTATACCCGACTAGGGTTTTGCTATCACGGAGGCCACAAGGCCGTCTCTATCAAGCCTTCCGAGGGACCACCGTGGCCACTCGTTGCTCCCGCGTTCTGTCTCGCCAGTGTGTCCGTCTCTTGCCACTGTCGCTATCTCCATAATTATAAATAGGTGGTCTGAACCGGATTCGAGCTGATCAGTCACTCTCCAGCCGCTTATCCGTCCGGCCACAGGGGGAGTGGTAAGAGTTATGTCTATTACCGATTCCCCTTGCCATACACGTATACTTCGTGCCACAATTGACTATCCTGAGATCTAGTTTCCGTATCCAAACTTCCATTGCCCTTCCCCTGGCACAGGTGACCGAGGACCCCCAGACTAACGATTTGGCATTGAGATCCCCGGCCATCACCATGGGGGAGGAGAGGCGCCGCGCACGCATCCCCCACCTCATCCAGGAACAGCTCGACCGGTCTAGATACCAGCTGGGCGGGGCATAGCACCTAATAATCACTATGCCAACTCACTTCATCGCGGCATACCCTTCCCCGATTTTCAGGGGATAGCAAGCCGGGGAGCGCCCCGTCACCCTTCATGTGAGAACCACCGTCGCCCAGACCCGCCAGCTTGTCAGAGCGGCCCTCCAGAGTTCTGTACGGCGCGGAAGTTAAACGGCCCCAACTCATTTTCACCATGCCCTGGAAAAACAAATCCTGGGCATGGCGGCCACAATCGAGATTCGCCTGTCAGACTATGGGACAGATAGACAAAACATTTATTTCTGTTCTAGGGCAAGCCCTCTAAGAACACGATAAGAGCAGATAAGATAAGAAAAATACAAGAATAATATAACTGCGATAGAATGAAAAGAATATAGAAATACTGAATGCGTAGTGTAAAAAAATTATATCTAATATTACAAGTGAGTTTGTAGCAGTACAAAGCAGATGCTGCAACTAAGGTGTAACAGGAACATTTATTAAAGAATTATTGAAAAGCATAGATTAATAGTGCGAGTACACAAGAGATTGGCTGAAGCTAATCATGCGCTGGCGGAGAGGGGGGAGAATGAGCAGACATCACCTTAGCTAAAGCTGCGTGTTCCTCCGCAGATGATCGAAGAGCTCTCGTTTGAAAGAGTTTAGGGAGCCTGATTATCGGATATTTTCGGGGAGGGAATTCCAGAAAGAGGTGGCTGTGTAAAGCAAGGATCGTTGGAATGTTAAAGTGCGGCAAGATGGTACTGCGAGATCTAATGGAGAGGCGCGGGATGCGTCTCTAGGCTTGATGATAAAACTGATGATAAGGTCAGATGCAAAATAGGAAGGGGAATCTGAAGACTAGTGTATAATAAGGAGCATGTAAGGTAGGCTCTTCGGTCATCCGTGGTCAGCCAGCCCAGAGAGCGGTAGAAGTGTGAGACATGCTCATCCCGCCGCAAGTTGAAAATGAACCGCACGCAAGAATTCATTTCCCTGCGTATACGCCTGAGTCTCGGCCTCATCTCGCCGGTGAGATCTGTAAAGGCGACTGCACAGTAGTCGAAATGAGGGAAGATGAGTGCCGAGACCAGGCGTATACGCAGAGAAACGATAAGGCTGTTTCGGTGGAGTTTAAGTCTCCACAAAATCCGTTCACCCTATTAGAGATGAGGCGAATGTTCTCTGACCAACTAAGGGTGGGCGTGATATAGACTCCAAGGTTGGTCACGCCATCCATAAACTCAATGGGGCTGCCATTTAAGTGAAGGACATAGCTGTAATTGTCACGGATGTTATTTACGAAGAGACGAGAGAGTTTCTCTATAAAAGTAGTCTGAAAATTCTGAGAAGTAGGGAAGAAGGGACTGACAATTGACATAGCACAGTCGCAGGTTAACGCACCGATGACTCGCTCTCGCGAGGAGTCATTTGTTTTGCGCCGAAACGGCCCTTTGATTTTTAGGAATGGCCCCGAGACCGGCGCTAAGAGCACCACGTGGAGGCGATCCAACTTGACGGCTCGCACAGGGCGCGTGGCGTTGAGGAAGCCCATGTCGATTCCCGAAGAAGGAGCGTCAGCCGGCGTTGGTCCCTGGGTGTGTGACGAAGCAGCGGCCGGAGTAGGGGCAGTTGCGATAATCGTGCGAAGGTGGTCGCGTCCACAAAGTCGGATAGGTGAGGTGCCAGGGTGACGTCTAACCAGGATGTACCCGTTCCGTATCCAGACGTGTAATAGGTGCCCGTCTCTGACGGCTCCTTTCATCTCACCGAGTACCGCGCACATAAGAGCAAGGATCCTCTCGTTAATCTCGATAAAACCAGCGGGCAATCCAGAAATATCCGATCTATCAAAAGTGTCTTTAGAACGTTTACGAGCAATCCATTTGTTGCGAACTCCATTGGACAAGAATCTTACAACAATTGGGCGGAGTCGGTCGCCCTTGGCATGAATACGGTAGCATCCCTCTATGTACTTAGGGGTGGTTGCTATGCTTATTGCGAGGCCTATATTGGCGACGATCTTTCTAAGTTTTTCGGAGGGAGATTCCTTTGCTCTGAAAATAATGAGCTCCGAACTGAGCCGTGCACGCTCCAAAGTCTTCAGCTCTTCTTCAAGCCGGCCGAGGCCAACAGTGTCCTCATCAGACCCGGCGCGCCCCTACAGAGTGCTCACGCGTTTGTCCAAGCTAGCTTGTTCATTTCTAAGCTCACTGATGGAAGTCGATAAAGAGGCAGTTGTTGCTGTAAGTTGCTGCTCTAAAGCAATGAGCTAAGGCTTGATTGATGATAGGCCACAAAGTTGAACCTTGATATCAAAGAAGTCGTGAAGCTGCGTTTCGATGTTGATCACCTTGGCCAGGAGAGTAGCAAGAAGATTAGGGGGCCCATCGGTTTCTAAACGAGATGTTCCAGTCGCTGAGCAATCTGCTATGATGGCAGAGCTCACGGCCGAGGCGGAGGAAGCTCGCCCAGCAATGTCTTGCATGGCTGCGTTCGAAAATTCTACTCGTCGGGTAGATAACTTTGAGTGACCAATCAGGATGAAGAAATCTTAATATTTCTTTGTCTTAATTAGTCACTCAAAGTTACTCTACCCGACGAGTACAATTTTCGAACGCAGCCCATCCTGGTAGGGCAGGCAACAGGTTGCGAGCCAGCCGATGGACCGGTCGAGACACTAGAGCCGGAGAGCGCAGCCTAGCATTCCATATGATATACGTGTTTAACGGGGCAGTCGCATTGCAGCGAATGCGCAGCTGAAATAATTTTTTTGCAGCCGCTGCATGCAAGTGGCATTGCGAAAAATATAAGGCGGGGCTGCGACCAATAAGAACGTGAGAATGTAAATTGGCTCACGTGAATGCGTTTGGAAACAGGCGCTCGCCAAGTGTATTCGAGAACACGCTCCTCGGAGACGAGCTAAGGGACACAGATGTAAACAGCTCCGTGTTGTCTTGTGATCCACGCGTGATTGAGCATGTGACTGAGAGCGCAAGCGCGACGTCGGATAGCTGTTGACGGCTTCTCGAAGATTCCATGAATTATACAGCGAAAAACAAGGAAAAACTCCATAATTAGACTGGATAGATATTCATAGATACGAGAATCCCGTGAAGAATGATTGCTATTGACACAATCTAGAAAATAAGGGCCCCGAAGGGCAACAGGCGACAGTAAGTATTCTCAAAAACGGAGCGATAACTGTTGCATCTGCCTATACTCACGTCCAAGGATAGAGAGAGAGAGAGAGAGGTTCTTCGCGTTTCTTACTTCCAGAAGGTCCTTCTGGTTCTCCGTGTTTCCGGGTCTGTTCATAGATTGGGTGCCTCCATCAGGATTCTGTTGTTGTAGTTAATTACCTCTCCCACAGTCCGTCTAGCACGCAGGGCCCCCTATCCTGTGGTCGCTCCTCCTGCCCGCCAGCCCACACGCAGTGCAGTTAGGTTCGGCCCTGCATCCCTTGGCTAAGTGTCCAACATATGTAGCATGTGTTGCTGCGGTCCACAGGGTTTCTTCGACTTGGGCTGAGAAATTCTCCCGATACTGCACAAAATATTTTTAAAATATTATGAATAAAGATTTAAATATTTTTAAAGTTATAACAACCCGTTTATTCCGAGCGCGGAACAGCTCGTCGGGAAATCCAGGACTCAGAGATGGGTCGCGGATAAATTAGACCGAGATATGTAAGATGAACAATAAAAGATTTATTATAGAATAGATATAACAGCTGTAACTCGATATTTACAATGCGGTATGTACAATATGCGAGTGTCGTCCTCGAGATAATGCTTCGACGGTCTTGCTTGGTATGCGACAGCTTTTTATGCAGGGTGTTTCTTAAAAAGCGCCCACTAATTATATAGTGTTATTCCTTGCTAAAAACTGAATCGAAAAGTCCTGAACCATTTTCTTCTATAATGCTTAATAAAGCAATAATTATTAAGTAAAACTAATCCAATCAGCGCTGTCCTTTAGATAGACATACGTCGATATCGGCAGTGCGAAGTTGCAGAGGCAACTAGCAACGTAGCGACAAGCGCTCACGTATACTACTAAGCGCACGGTTCACCGACGTATGTCTATTTAAAGGACGGCGCTGATTGGATTAGCTTTACACAATAATTACGGGCTTTCGCGTCGGTACAGCGCGTGTTTACTCACCGTCACCGTTCTCGAGGCGCGGGCCGCGGTGCGCGCGGATCGGAACATCGCGCAGACAGGCGAACCTGCCATTCGACGAATTCGTGGCGCGGAATAATAGGCTGTCGGCCCTTTAATCCCGAAAGCATTTTGCGTTGGGAATTCCCCCTTATCCGGTGCACCGGTGTCACGGATCTATTCCTCGTGGTGAATGGACCGACGATGGCTGCCCCGAGAGCACTCGGTGGAAGCGCAAGAGCGATCCCCATTGATGGCAGTTGTCGTCCAGGAAATCGGATGGATAGGATCAGCCGGCGTCGAGATCTCTTGACCGAGGCAGAGAGCACTCTATCCCGCTTGTTTACTAGCCGTGGAAGTCAGGAGGATGGTGAGCCGAAGTCGAGATCGCTCGATTGAGACGGAGAGCACTCCACCCCGTTTCGTGCTCCAGATTCGAAATTGATTCGGACCGGGAATAGCGATCTTTCTGACGAAGCCCGCTCTTTTATACCCGAAATCTCGGAGTGTTGGGGATGTTCGGGTGGAGTTCGGGCCGCTCCGAGATCGGTTTGCGTGCGTACATACTGCGCGATCACGCGCTTGGCCCGTGCCAGCGCCAGGAGCGTTGCGGCCTAATGTGCGTGCGCGCGGAGTCTGTTGTGTGCCAGCGGCAGTTTCGCTTGTTCAAATGCGCGAGTGGCATGCTTTATCGGCGCTTACGCACCTGTTGTACTGTCCGGCGAATGGTCGGCGGAGCGGTTGCTGGTCCCAAAAGGAACAATGCTGGGGTACATTGTTACAAAGTATTTCAAAAAATATTTTTGAAACATTTTGAATAAAGATTTAAATATTTTTAAAATATTTCTAAATCCTGTCCAAAAAATATTTTCAAATTATTTTAGAAATATTTTATACATATATACTGAAATATATTCAATATTTGTAAAATCTTTTAATAATATTACTTCAAAAGGCATGTTTAAAAGACAATAAAAATATTTCACAAAATATTTTTAAAATATTTTTATGTCCGCTAGATTCTGTAAAAAAAATAGTTTCAAAAATATTAAATTTTAATGAGACTGCTAGAATCTAGAATTGTCCTTTTTTCAATCCGGAGTCTAATTTTGGGGACTTTTCAAAAAATACTCTTGTTAAGACTAGAGTGAACAATCACATAATACTATGCCTTTTATTCTATTCTGAAATTTTTTTACTTACGAGAGACAAAACTCCTGTGTCCATCCATTAGCGACAGTGCCGCATACTGCTCAAAAATCTAAATTATTTTAGTTAATATTTTTTGGGTGATATAAAAAATGTTTTTGAACATATTTCTAACATAAATATTTTTAAAATATTTTTAAAAATGTTAACATTTTCATGTTTTAAAACTTTTTTAAAATATATCTCATAACATTTTTGGGTAGTATAGAAAATATTCTTGAAAATATTTTTAACTTATTTTAAAAATGTTTTTAAAAATGTTACCATTTTTATGTTTTAAAATATTGTTTATAATATTGTTAAAACCTTTTCATAATATTGTTAAAACCTTTTTAAAATATTTCTCATATTTTTAGATGGTGTAAAAAATATTTTTGAAAATATTTCTATCATATTTTCAAAATGTTTTTAAAAATATTACCATTTTCATATTTTAAAACTTTTTCAAAATATTGTTAACCTTTTTAAAATATTTTTTATAATATTTTATAGATATTATAAAAAATATTTTTGAAAATATATATTCGTTGCGCGCCGAGTTGGGGATGTTGATCAAGGCCCGTCAAGGGACTCACTAATCCGTGTCAGCGTTAATAATAAAATTTTATTTCTTGGTTTTGTTTTACAATACTCATTGCTTATTTCTCTCCCGTTACAACTAGCGCGTTTACGATGTCCGAGCATCACGTTATCTGAGTCCTTGGCCTTGCCGAATCGGCAGATCTCTTGTTCTTCTAATGGGATCGCCTGCTCGGCGTTCCCGATATCGGTCACCGTGTCGCTGTATCGGCGTTACCGATATCAATAGCGTAATATGGTCTACTTTTATTATGACAATTGATTGTTATTTTAAGTCAGCGGTGGCTTTCGTCGTTCGTGACATATTTCTAACATATTTTTAAAATGTTTTTAAAAATGCTAGTTTTACTATTAAAAATCTTTGAAAATAGTAAAACCTTTTTAAAATATTTCTCGTAATATTTTTTGAAAAAATTTTATATTTTGTACTGCATAGACCCTTATGCGGCGTATTCTACAGATTTCACTCCTTCGTATTGCCATCTTTTCCTACCCCTACAATATCACCTGATGGATTCTCACTTTAAATCTCCCAAGAAAATCGGCAAAAGCATCGACAAGTTTATTAATTCAAAATCATCATTCTTCTTCCGAAGCAGATTTCGCCAGTTATCCCAAAGGTAGCAGAAGTTTATAGAAACTAACGGAGACTAATTCAAAGACTGAAAGGTTATCTATCTTTTTTGTAAATAAATAATATGTTTCTTTTAAAAGGGCCGAGAATTAAGATGTACACTAAAAAGATCAAATTTTTCTGATGAGTGAGATTTGAATCTTCGGCAGAAAAGCAGACGCACGACTCTCTGCGCCACGATCACTACTTGTGAACTAATAAGGTGCCAAAAAACATATAAAGTGAGAGGGTTCAATTCTAACTTTTTTTAATTTTATAATAAATATTTTTTGAGATCACCTCTCATTGCGCATCGCTTACCGCGCCTGATTCGTATTTGCCGAAGTTATTCTCTGTTATATTTATAATCTCACAAGTCTTATTTCTTATATTTAATTTTATAAACTTTGCGTAATACATAAAAATAGATTTTATTGCATAATTTGTTTATTTTATAGTTAACTTCTTTCCTAGGGAGCTATCTGAAGTTTGCTATTAAACTGCCTACTGTGCCAGTTAATTTTTTAGACACTTTTTTGTATTATATTGCTAAAACATTAATTATTACAAAATACGAAACAATATTATAAAAACTATTATACTGTCTAATAGAAGACTTTCTAATTTGTATTCATATTTATAAAATTTTATTTTTAGCTTTTTTTAAGAAATATTACCCAAAAGCAAAATGCTAGTATTAGTGACTTTTGTACATGTATTTGTTGTAAAACAGATGGAAGTTATTAGCACCAGTTTGAACATCCTCCGACGTGATTCATTCTAAATCAATATAGTAAAAATATAATAGTAAAAAGAAAATGTTGTATATAAGAGTCGGTCAACATAATATTCTATTGAAAAGAATCTTGAGCCAAATAAATCTACAAACAAGGATTGCACTTTACTTATATTAACTATTATAACAATTTTAAACAATATTAAAATGTAAAAGATTTAATAGCGTCACTAAAATTTTTTGTCATAAATAATTACAATAATCAAATATCATAATAATTAGAACATTTACGTTTTTCAGCAATGTGTTTCAATCGTCGTATCAACAATTTCGTAAAACGAATAACGTCTAGGAGAAAAAAATACAGAAATATCTGCGAGGAGAGTCCCCTTCTACCAAATCGTAAGATCACTACTAATATAATTTATTATTCTCTGCAAAAATAAGTGAATTAAAAAGAATTGATACAATTTCATTCTGTGTGATATTAACATTTAAACTTTAAAAGTCAGACTTTGCTTTTAATATTTTCAAGTTTCTTTTTATTTCTACCAAAGCGAATGTTCTTTTTATCTCCCTTTCAATAGTTACGTTATTACCATATAAATTTAATATAAAAAATATTAAAATAAATCAACAAATTGTGAACAAAATGATATTAATATATAAGTAGGAAGAAAATGACACACAGAAGAACCGACAATTCTTAAAGTCAATATTTGACTTTGGGAATTGAAAGGTTTATAGCGAAATAAATCCCTATCAATCCTTTTTAATCCACGTATCTCTTTGCAGGGATTGTGTTCAATAACTACTCGTAAGAAATGTAATCTCATGCTTGGCTATCTTTCATTCTAAAATGAACAGACCTCGTCAAAGAAAAGGAGATAAATGGATTTAGTTCGAATGATCAGGACGAATCAGGTATGTATACTGCAGGGCACAATACATACGTATCTATAATAAGCATAAAGGTATAAATAATGTCATTTATTCACCTGTAGTGTCTACAACCTTAGTGCACTGTACCCATCCTCTCTTTTCAAAATGCACATACACAGCGTAGTCTTTAAATATTTTTTTTTTTTTCTTTTACATGGGGAAATCCATCATGGATACCCCTCTCGGGGAAGAGGGGGGGGTTATGCCAGACTCCTACTGGCTAAAACCCCATGGTGGTCCTCCTGACTGGACGTGAGGGGCGCCCCGGGATCGCCAAGCATTTCAACCAACGGGCGCCCCCCAAGCCCTCGTCGGCCCCGGCCCCACCCCTCCCCCTGAGAGGGGAAAGGGAGCAGGCAGAGACCCCTTCCTAATTTGGAGACCGTTGCGGGACTACCACGCAACGGTCTCCCCCGCTCGCAGACCGTGTGCAATGGGGACGGACGTCGCCCGCGTCCGCCCCCGCGGCCCACCGATCTTTAAATATTCTAAAATAACTTCATATAATTATATGTCCCAACCGATTTAGTTTTAAAAATCCAAGATTATAAAATTGAAAAAACTTCGTTTTTTTAAATTTTTTTAAAATTATTCTAGATTATTGTACTTTAATATTAATGAAGTACAATGTAGATTATTTTAATAAAATTTTGTGCATGTTTTAAGAATGTAAAGGCTCATCTTCTGGACTAACACATTTTTTTTTTTTTTTCAATTAGAGATAGACCCAAAAATAAAACGGGACAGATCAAATTCTTTTTTTACGAAAAAAAACTATTTCACATAATCGGTATATGTAGATTTTTCAAGTTTGAAATTTTTGTATCATAATAGAGTTAGTAACAAGAAAAATTAGCATAAAAAAAGGTTTGTTTTTAATTTACGATAGAGAATAAGCTATTTTCGAAAAAAAATTTTTTTTCTTGAACTTTGACATAATATAAAACTAATTGTAAGTACTCTGGCGGAAAAATTTTCTATGAATAAGTATAAAGTCCTACTAAAAATAAAAATTTGTGGAAATTATTTATTTTTCGTAAAAATATTTATTTTTCCGTAGAAATATCTTTTTTCGTAAAAACATTTATTTTTTCATTAAAACGTGTATTTAATTATTAAAATTAACAAAAGTATTTAATTGTAACATTTTTTTGTACATTTGTGTAGCATTTGTTAATGTAGAATTTTGTAGAATTTTTTCCGCCAGGAATATAGTATAACTTTACCAAAAATGGTTAATTTTTGCCACTAAAATATATTACAGAAATGCGTACGGGCGCTAAATGGCGATTCGACAAAAAGGGTCTTAAATGATATCTTTGACTTTTTTTAGTACAATCTGACCAAAAGTTTTACGCATATACCTATAAAGTATATACTGCTGATTCCTTATTCCAGTAATGACCCAATGAGCAGACAATATCTTTTTAATGTATTTTAATAAAATTTTATTTTAAAAACATTTAAAAAATATTGGCTTCTCATTGGGGAGTGAAGAGAGAGTATGAAAGAGAGTAAAGAGATATATTTCCCTCTTTATTCATTATACAGTAGAAGGATCTATCGTTGTGCGCTTGTGCGTATTTAATGCGCTTGCGTATGCCACTCAATGCTTCTATGCCAAAAGAGAAAGAATGATGTCTGCACCGTAATGTTACTCACAGTTTTTCAGGCAGTATATACTTTACAGTATATGATTGTTACAGTTCAGTTCTCAAGTATATACTAGATTTAGCATGTATATACGGGACTGTATCATTCCCACTACCGTTCACTACGCAGTCAGTTTAAAGAAGGATAAAGATATGTACCACTTACAATTTGAAAGCTCTCTAACAAAGAATTGTATAGTCGTGCGCGTATCTGTGTAATATATTTCAGTGGTTTTTACAATGAACATCTAATGTTTATGGATGTGTATTTGAGAAAAATCAGTTCAACAAGTATAAAAATTCTATCAAAAATAGAAATTTATAAAAATTTTTTTCTCTAGAAATATTTAATCTCTTTAAAAATATTTACATTATAGAATTATAAATTACAATGTTCTCAAATCATTGGTGAAAATAGTATTTCGTAAAAATCTACAATTTTTTAAAAAATAGTACAAAAATCTACATTTTTAAAATTTGATAAGCAAAATACTATAGATAGGTTGTTTAATGTTACAAATTTTTACAAATCTTCAAAAATAAAAATTTTATTTAGCCATAATTGTAATAAATTTTAAAGTTGTATAAACAAATCGGTTTTTGTTCCTATTGTTACATAGAAAATTGTAATATTTTATATGAAACTAAAAATAGATCTAGGGATTTAGAGTTCTATAGTCTTAAAATATTTAAATTTTGATAGATTTTTATTATTTCTAAATAATTGTAATATTCTATAAATAAGTAAATATTTTAACTACTTCAAATCTTGTTACTAATCAAATTCTAAAAAATTTTAAAACTTTTTTTTTTAATTACAGATTTTCATGAAATACTACTTTCATTAATTACTTGATTTGAGAACATTAATTGTAATTGATGATATCATTGCGTACATATTTCTATAAAAAATAAAAATTTCTACGAAAAAATAAAAATTTTTACAAATTTTATTTTTTTGGTAGAATTTTGTACTTATTCATTTTTTCCGTCAGCGTAAAACAATTTTTTTTCAACATAAGACAACTCTCTCTCTCTCTATGTTATCTCTTTATTTTAGTCGATATCGTGAACATGACGACCTGGCCGAGCTCTACATGTGAGAAGATATGGTGGGTTATCACTTGGCCCATTAATCTGGCATTACTTGTTACTATTCCTGACTGTAGAAGAAGCAAGCTGAAATCTTGGTATCCTTTTACGTTCATCATGTGTGTAATATGGATCGCGACTTCGTCCTACATTATTGGATGGGTCATCACTATTATCGGTGCGTATTGTCAAACTAGCTTTAATCAACATAAGTTATGTTCACTTTATAATAGCTAGAGAAGAAAGTGATACTATGAGTAGTGTAGATATAATGAGTATCAATTATCTCCATTATTAGGTGACGAATTACTAGTAATTATCCAGATAACAATTGGTGAGGGCTCACATTGCTCTCACACGTGATTATCATATCGTGCGTGCAAGAATCCCAGACAAAAATATTTTTCTGTTGTTTCTATATTATTTTGCAAAAATGGTTTGTGAAAAAAATATTAGAGAAATTTATCCTTAAATCATATTAGCAGAGAAATCATCGAGAAACTGCAGAGAAAATTGCAGAGAAAACAAACTTTGCAAACAATATTGTAGAGAAATTGGAAAAAACATTTCTATGCATTTTTTTTGTAAAATCTATTTGCAGAGAAATTTAAGAGAAACTAAAGACAAAACTACAAAAAAACAGAAAAATTTTCAAAGAATTTGTAGAGAATATTGTTGAGAAATTTCTCGGTATTGTTTCTGTAAGATGTATCTGCAAAGAAATTGAAACTAAGTAACGATAAATTTTTAGTGCAATCATAAAATAAATGCAGAGGAAAAAAAGAGAAAGTGCAGAAATATTTGAAAAGAATTTTCTTTGCATTTTCTCTACAAAACATATTTGCAGAAAAAGAAATGTAAGAAAAACAGAAGATTTTCGAGCAGTACGCGTCACTGCCGCTAGGTGGACACGGGAGTTTTGTATCTCGTAAGTAAAAAAATCACAGAATAGAATAAAAGGCGCAGCATTGTGTGATTTTTTACTCTTTTCTGACAAGAGTATTTTTTGAAAGCGAGTTCCCAAAATTAGACAACAAGGGGTCGAGCATATAACTTTTTCCCTAGGGCGGAAACATGAAAAGTGAAAATTTTTAC
This sequence comes from Solenopsis fugax, assembly GCA_003595255.1. Taxonomy (NCBI): domain Eukaryota; kingdom Metazoa; phylum Arthropoda; class Insecta; order Hymenoptera; family Formicidae; genus Solenopsis; species Solenopsis fugax. Next base: position 13,744 of record QKQZ01046704.1, read on the forward strand.
CATTGAAGTTAATGAAGAAATTTTTCACTTTTCACGTTTCCGCCCTAAGAAAAAAGTTACACAATCGACTCCCAGATTGAAAGAAAATAAGACAATTTTGATTTATTGAAATTTATTTGAATTAAAAATTTGAACTTTTATGATTATTTTCATGCTAAAATTGTGTTAAAATTTCGCTGAAATTTTTCTGCTAATTTCTATGCAATTTTATCACATATTTTTGCCCAATTTTTGGAGGGTCCCAATTGCCTACGAATTGTTTGCCAACATCCAATTTATTTGCACACAAAAAATTCTGCCTACAGATCGATTGCCTATAGGTTCCATTCCGCACAATTAAAAATTATACGAATGCACATTTGCATACATAACAACATTGCACACAAATAGTATTGCATACAAAAATTTTTGCCTATATATTGATTGCCTGCATTGCGTACAAATAAAAAATGATGGGACGATAGCACGTTTTGCACGACAATGTTGCCCACAAGTTGCATTGCACACACGATTTGATATCTACAGATTGATCGCCTATATAACCTTTATTGAATACAAATAAAAACGACAAATTAACGTCAGAAGCAAATATCTTCTAATAAAGTACATCAAAATAAAATGTTTCTTTTTGTATACATCGCTTATTATCTACAGGAATAAACTAATACAGAATACAGACAGCAAGGAATTCATAAGGGAAGAGCAATATAAGAACAAAATTTACTAATACATAGTGCAACAATTAATTTTTAAGACTGACGCCATATCTCAGCAAGTAGTGGCGATATCTGTTGAGCGGTAGCATCCTTAGAAAGATCAATCATTTGTCTGTCAAACGCACCTAAGTTCATGCCAATCGAATGATAAATGACAAAGTTATGACAGTTCTTTCTGATCAAATCTTTAATCGATGTTGAAATTGTATCATGGAATAAAGAGCGGTTATTAAATTTAACGCATCAGAAACATTCCGGTTGATACAACAAGCAATGATGACGTTGAGGCGCCGATAGCAGAAGGAACAGCATTCTCTCCCCACTAGCGGGTGCAGTTCCTTCTGCTATCGGTGGCTACAAATCGACGCCTCAACGACATCACTGGCAGCAATTATATGGCGATGCTTGTTTAAGTCGATCAAATATTTTCGTGTGGCATAAACGATTTTTGGATGGTAGAGAATCGCTAGAAGATGATCAACATACGGGAAGGCCAATGTCAATTCGAAAACCTGAAACAATCGAAAAAATAATTTTATTGCAATTTTATTGTAATTTTATTGCAAATGACCACAATGCTTCACTGAAAATGATGAAAGCGGCTATGAACATCAACCGAGAGACGATTCTTCACGAGGATTTGGGCAAAACAAAGGTTTGTGCTAAGTTTGTTCCACACACTTTGACGGATGAACAAAAAGCAATGAGGGTTAGCCATTCCAGAGACATCGTTGTAGCCGCCAGAAATGATCTAAACTTCCTGAAATCCATTGTTACGGGGGATGAAACATGGTCCACTTTTACCGAGTCTTACGTTAAATTTAATAACCGCTCTTTGTCCCATGATACAATTTCAACATCGATTAAAGATTTGATCAGGAAGAACTGTCATAACTTTGTCATTTATCATTCGATTGGCATAAACTTAGATGCGTTAGACAGAAAAATGATTGACCTTTCTAAGGATGCTACCGCTCAACAGATGTCGCCACTACTTGCTGAGATATGGCGCCAGTAAAAATTAATTGTTGCACTGTGTAGAGCTGTTTTCGTGACTCAAAAATAATTGAAAACAGACATCCGGTCCTAAACAGATAGCACATACGCACGCACGCATACGCTCGCGTGCACACACATATATTTATCCCCCTGTATTGTACACAAGCGGTTATTAATGCCTTCCATATCCATGCGTTTACATAGGATACGTTACATGGATTATATGAAAATATAGGGGGAAAGGACTGCACGGGGAAGGCATTAATAACCGCTTGTGTACACAATAAAATAGACGCAACAGCGCTGAATAGTGTGCATCCGGAACACATCTCTAATTGTAATATACAGGTCTCAAATTTTGATCAAAATACTATAGCAAGGAAGTTCTTAAAAAATGAAGTAAAATTATTTGTAAATTTTTATTTCAAATAACAATTTTTTAAATATAGGAGTTTTTTCTTCGCATACTCTGATCAGCGCGTAAGCGATCTCTTCTGCATGTACTAGTAGATATAGGATTTTAAAGCTAATCAATCACAGATTGCGTTTAGACGATGGCACATTTGAATCACGCAGTCTGGTTAACTTTTAACTCCTATATTTCCGCAGATTGATTAACTTTAAACTCCTATATCTACTGGTATATGCAGAAGAGATCGCTTAACCGCTGACAAGTATATAACAAGCAAAAAGAAATTTCTATATTTCAAAAATTATTGGGTGAGGCCCAATCGGACACATCGTTGATTGGCTGCTTTAATATAAAATTTTCTGATTGGTGATACAGCAGGAAATACCTAGGGACCGGCCGATGTGAGTGGTGTGTCCGATTGCAACTGTGTGCATCTGGGACGCTCCCACAAACGTGTATTTGTCCCTTAATTTTTTACTTACACGCAATTGAAACTATAGGCAATCGATACAGATTTCTATCTGTAAGCAGAATTTTTTGTGCGCAAAAGATTTGTAGGCAAATAGGATGTTGGCAAACAACACTGTAGGCAAACGATTTGTAGGCAATCGGGCCCCTCCCGCAATTTCTGGGCAAAGTGAATTTTTGAGACAAACAGCGGAGAAATGTGTAGAAAAATTTGCAGAGAAATGGCAGAAAAATATTTTCGCCTGGGTTTATATTCCTCAGACGACACTTTAGAATCTGCTACTTGGTACTATTGATACTTCCCGCTTATATTTATGTTATGTTTCAGGCGATACCTTTGGGATTCCTGATTCTATTATGGGTTTAACATTTCTCGCGGCGGGAATGAGCGTACCTGAAGCAGTATCGAGTGTTATAGTGGCCAATCAAGGTATATTAAATATTAAAGCTTCTAGATAATTAATTATGTCATATTAGATTGTGACGAGACGAAGGAATAAATATGTAACATAAACTTTGTTTTTTAAAACAAAGTTAGGATTTAATTACACACATAATGCGAGTAGACATGCTATATGTCTAATAAGTAAAATGCTCCCGGTTTAGGAGGTCCTTGAAGTGTTTTTTGCCAACACCTACGACTTGGTTGACAGGATCCGCTTGGTGCCCCGCTTCGTCAGTTCGTCCGCCAACTCATTGCCCCGTGCATTCTGATGTTCGGGTAAGCTCACCCAATCTATCAAGGGCCTTCATACAGTCCCACACCACCAAGAATTTGATAGTGGGCTTGGCGAGGGCCCCAAAGCTGCTTTGCTGTCAGAGCCATATTATCTTTCTACTCCTAATCTGTTTTGAGATTAAGAAGTTCACGCATTCAAGAATGGCAAAGACCTCAGTTTAAAAAATTGTGGCCAATTTGCTTAATGGAATGCTCATCTTATGATCCTTGGATCGTAAAAACTTGCTCCAAAGCAACCGTTGTTACCTGATCCGTCTGTGAACCACATATCCACATGCGGATATGATAGAAAGCCAGGTTTACACCAGTCGTCTCTGAAAAGAATTCGAAACTTGAAGGTTTTTATTACCTGTCATTTCCTGGGTATTCTATCCTGTTTTAAAATGAAGGGGTTGTTATGGAGAAACCCTAGATCGGTATGACCGATACCGGAGTACCTCCGCTCTCTCTGATACCTAAGTCTGTATGCAGTGAGTCTGGCTGAGCTGATAATAGTCCGATCCATGGTAAGAATACATAACGCAACTTTAAGTGCCTCTGAAGTCCTTATAGTAGCCACCACAGCCCTCAGGTAGCCATCCTGAAGACTTTTTACTAAGCCAACTATCTCCACCCTTCTCACCCTGGGCCATGAGACGATCGCTGCATATGTAAGTCTAGGTAATAAGATTGCCTTGTAGAGCCAAAGAGCAACCTTTGGTTTAATGCCCCAGGTGCTGCCCATTGCTTTTCTGCACGCCCACATGAAAGTATAGAACGTGGTTCTTTTGGCTAAGAGGTAATGTCTCCAACTAAGTTTGGAATCGAGATGGATTCCTAAATATTTAATTGAAGAGCAATAAGTCAGTTCCTTGCCCCAGAACTTTAATAATGAGTTCGGGCTTGTATTATCTGGTGAAAATCTTGGCCTAGGTTTTCGATTGATTCTGACCTTTGGCCTGATACTAGTCCTGTGTGATCTTAAGTTTTCGATTGATTCTGACCTTTGTCCATAAGCTCCTTAAAGATGAAAAGAAAGTTACCCCTCACTACAATGACCACGTCGTTCACTACAATAGCCATAAGTGAAAAAGCCTGCCCTCTGTAAATTGATTAGGAATTCATCCGCCACTAGGCACCACAGTAAAGGGGACAATACGGCCCTCTACGGGCACCCCCTGGCTGGAATTCCTTTTAAGATCGTACCTGCATAACGGTCAGAGTTCTGCCCGACAGCATGCAAAAGGTCCAGTCAGAGTGCCATTGGGATAATACTATGCTTGATCATAGCTTCAGCAATGATTGAGTATGAGGTGCTATCAAAAGCACTTTCAATATCCAAAAAGATGCTTAGGGCCTCTCGCCGCCAACTGCGTCTCTATCCTGCCCATCAGATGATGTAGGGCCGTATCCGTTGACCTGCCCTCCCTGTAAACATATTGAGACGAGGCCAGCGGATGTAGGGTTAAAGGGCCGGTTTTCAGAAAACCGTCTATCAGTCTCTCTACGGTCTTCAAAAGAAAAGACGTGAGACTAATGAGCCTAAAATTTTGGCCAGTATATACCCATTTCTGCCAGGTTTAGATAGAAAAATTACTTTCGTGCCCTTTCATGCCAGGGGGACATATCTAAGGGCAATACTAGCCCTAAAAACTTTGATCAAAGGACCTAATAAAGCGCCTAGTCCCTCCTGGAGAAGAGCCGGGTAAATTTCATCAGGCCCTGATGATTTGTAGGGATTGAAGGTTCTTACTGCCTATTCAACGTGCTTAGAATACACTACTTTAGCCGCTAGGGATTACTCCCTGAGTCTATAAGCGACTACAGGATGCGGCTCCCCCCGACCAGACTGGTATTCGCTCAAAGTTTGCTATCTCAATAAAACTACTTAAATTCTGTATATCATGGTTAAAAAGTAAAATACCGAAATAAAAAAAATAAATTTTATAGACGATGAATAATACATTGATGACATCTGATAAAAATTAGTAGTAATATAATTAATGCAGCACTAATGTAATTAATGATATAATTGTTTTTTATGCATAAAGATAACAGAAGTTACTATTTTTGCATCCTTTCACTCCCTGATAAAAATTTTCGATAGAAAACGATAAAAAACGGCTTACATTTATAAATTTACGAACCAAAATTTATATTAAAAACGATAAAATTTTTATTTTATCATTTTCTATCGGAAATTTTATTAATATTGTTATGCCCGTAACCGTGAAGTCCGTGGATTTTCGTCGACGGAACAGCTGGATCACAGGGATCGATAATAAACAAATGAGAATCACTCGTTAGCGGCGGAGTTATTGTTATGGTTTGGGTCTTGAGCTATCAACGCTTGTGTTACAAAAGTTGTATTATTAATTATTCTACGATTAAACCGTAGTTTTACTTAAAAGAGTCTTTCATTTTCGCGAGTGTCGTGTGTGCGTTTCTGTGTCGCGTGAACGTAACAATATGAATCGTTTTCTGTTGTTTTCCCATAGAAAACGATTACATTAGTGAATTCACGAACCAAAATCCATATTGAAAACAATAGCATTTTTTTATCGGAAACTTTTACCAGGGCTGCACAAGCACTCATTGCCAAAATTTTCATAAAAACAATAACCACTTGCAAGAAAATACAGAATTCGCGAAAGAACACAAAATGTTCATAATGTTTGGCAGTGCAATACCAAGTGACTCCAAGAGTTTGGTAACCATATTTTATCCAGCTGAGAATTTGAAAGTGACGTTGACTTTTTCTCCAAAAAGTTTTAATATCGCAAAAAAGTCATTTCTTATATATTAAACAACAATTATTTCTGAAACTTGACGTGCTAGTGAAAATTAGCTTGTAGCATTATTTTTTTGCATTTAAAAATCTGTAAGACACATTTTGGCTGATTCAAAATAATTAAAAAAACGTTGACTATCGTGCGTGCTAGTCGTGCCCAACGCTCGCTCTCAATTTGAATTTAATTTAT